>JAOXNZ010000038.1:20123187-20145121 GCA_028566095.1 Kryptolebias brasiliensis
TTTTTCTGTTCAAATTGCAAACCTGCCACAGTGGCTGGTGCGTTGTTCAAATTTACATGCCACTTCAAACATTTACCCGCGTTTGGCCAGTGGTGGGTGCCAATTTCCACCCCTGGCACCAACCAAAGGAAACAGAGCCAATTTACACAGCAGAAAGTATTTTAATTACAGTCCAACAAAGTAACAGTGGGTAAAAAGTAGGGCAAGGGCTATTTCAGGCTGCAGACATCACAAGGCCAACAGCTGCTCCCAAACCCCTCTGGTCTAAAGGGTGTGTTGATTTCTTTAAGTTTTAATAGTGAAGTGCTAAATATAAAGGCTAAAAATGCAGCCAGAAGTTGAAGGTGGTTCTCAAAGGAGCAGTGCTGTCTTTTACAATGAAGCAAAGCAGAATCATCAGAAGCAACAGTTAAAAACAGAAATGGCTCAGATGATCTTAATATTTGTATCAAGATGTTTATTTTTCTGTTTGCTCTCCATGTGTGTTTCAGACCCAGGATGAGGGTCTCCTACATCGTCTTTTCAGCCCAAGCGGCTGTAATACTTCCTCTAACTGGAGACAGGTGTGCATTGACTTTTATCTTCTTACCTCATATTGTTATAACAAATTTTCTTCCTCCTCTCTGACAAACAGGATGTACACATTTTTAAAGATTTGTTTTAAAGTTTGTTGTATTGTTATCTGGCTGCTCAGGTCTAAAATAGACGAGGGTCTAAACAAGCTGAGACAACTCAATCCTGCTGGGGAAACCTACATGCATGAAGGTTTAAAAGCGGTAAGATTATTCAGCCATTACGGTAATAGTCTGCCATGAGCCAAATTTCTTACACAGCTGATAACTTTATTTGTGATTTATTGAAATTTTTCAAGGAAAATTGTTACCTAAAGATACATTTTTGCACTTTTTCTGACTTCAAAGTTTTAGAAATATTTCTTAAAATACAGTGTCTCATATGTTTTGGACATTTCTTTTCAAAATTTCTTGTAATTTTCTTAGAAATATGTCACTAAAAACAGTGAAGTTTATTTTATGTCAAATTTTCCTTTTATCAGGTCTCAGAACAATTGAAGACACAGACTTCCCCATCATCCAGCATTATTATAGTGTTGACTGATGGGAAGCTGGACATTTATCCCTATGATCTAAGTGTACAGGAGGTAGCACACACACTCACACGCACACACCCCCACCCTCACACACACTCACGCACACACACACACACGCACGCTACTCCAAATAAATCTAACAGTAACCAAATTGGATGTGGAGGAGGGTTGAAAGTTATCACGTCATTTTTCTCAACCAATGCTTTGTATTTATGAACAGAAGAGGTGGAAAGAACAGGGGAAAGAATAATTCTACAACTGAGTAAACGCTATACAAGATGGCTAATTAAACTTAGCAAACACAAATATAAGCTAAAATGTGGTGTGTAATTGTAGGTAAGAGTCATCTTGAACACATTCTCTGAGAACTACATATTGCATGAGATATTTGCTTAAAGTTTTGTCATTAATTGTTGTAGTTAACCCTATCTGTCTGTTAACAAAATATCTCATGAGCGACAGGACGGATTTTAATGAAACTCTCAAAAAGTAATCACTGGATGTACATCTACAACTCATTAACATTTGCAGTCAACCCAATTCAAAATGGCCACCACAGTTATTCAACCTGGGCCATCACAAAACTGGTTATAACTCATTTCAGTTTTATAGATATTTAGCTAAAATTTGATGTGGTAGTAGCTGAGAGTCATCACTTCACTAACACATACTCCAAGCACTAACAAATTACACAGGATTTTTATTTAAAACTTTGCCATGCAAGTTGGTTGGTGAAAGAATTCTTTCAAGCAATGGCAGGCCTTTTATTTATTAATATACTGCCGAATTTCACTCATTGCGTTGTGATTCCCAGGCTGACAAAGTCCGAACATTTGGAGCCAGAGTATTCTGTGTCGGAGTAATGGACTTCGACCCCATGCAGGTAGGAGTGTTTGAACACTGACGTTTTATTTGCCTTTCTGTGTGTGTCTATGTATTTTAGGCTCTAAGAGCTTAAACCAACATTTGTTTCTGGCCCAGATTGACTGAAAACACCTTGACCTTGTTCCTTACTCTGTTTGAGTTCAACCTAAAACTGACAAAAGTTCAAAACTTGTGGTTTACTTTGCGTTTGTTTTGTTCTAGTATGTTTTCAGTCATTATTTCATCAAATTCATGCCTAATAAGGATGAACACAAATCATATCAAGTGAGAGAAATGTCAGTGGAATAAAGGCACCTAAAACATAAATAAACATAAAACTTTGCATTGATTGAGAACAAATTATCTGCTGCGACTTGTGGTTTTTCCCACAGGCAGCAACATCTCATTGCTCCTAATGAGATTTACAATGCAAAGGGGGAAAAAACTAAATACATCTGAGAAATATAATATAGCTGTATTTAATTTCTGATGGGTTTGTTTGGTTTGTGTTGCAGCAGCTTTAAAAATAATCTTTAATCTGTGTGAAAACCATTAATAAGTAAGTCTAAAAGGCCTACTGTAGCTTTTACCTCCTAAAATCTTCAATAGTGAGTGATCTTCTGTGCAGTTACTCTGCTCAGTGGGCTAAAGAGGAAGTAATCACATCACTCTAATTGTATAATGCCAGACAAACTTCCTGCTCTGCCATCGTTAAAGCAGGAGATGAAAGCTTCCTCTGAAGCATTCATCTCCTGGAAACAGGCTCACCCTCCCTTTATGCTGCTGGAGCAATGGGCTGAAAACCACCCTCAGAGGCAGCAACTCATAGATCTTCACACATATAGATATATATAAAGTTTTAATATTATTTTTAATTCAGGCTGTTTTAATTTTGGTTGCAGCTGGCGGAGATCGCAGATGGCACAGGGCAAGTGTTTCCAGTCACGTCTGGCTTTCATGCCCTCAAAGATATTGTTAACAAGGTGAGGTCATCATGTGTGTAAAACATTAATGCGTGCGAGTGATTTCATTTTTCATCAAACTGATAACCTCAGCTGCCTCCTGCATCTGTTCCTCTGCATCACAGATCCTCCAACAGTCGTGCAGTGAAATGTTCACAATAGAGCCGTCCAGTGTTTGTGTGAACGGTAAGGGCATATCACCCTGCTGAAAATAGCCACCGCTATCAAAGGTAACAATACACATGAGTGGCAGAACGTGAGGTTTTCCAGCAGAGCGTTACCTAAGTATCAGACTTTTATTTGTCCTTTAGTGCATCCTTTTTTATACCACTACAGCTTGAGAATGTCCCACAAGAACTGCAGTTCTGGAAATGATTTTAACCTGACCTTCATGTCCTTGGCCTGCGTGAAAATCATTCAAATCCTCACACCATTTTCTCCTCCTCCAATTCATCAAGTCTAAGACAGAAAGTTCAGTTGCTGCCTGATATATTTTACTAAATGTTATTTTCAGAAAACAGTTATTTGTTTGTTTTTTTTCGCTTTACCTTTTAGTTATAACAAAACTGTAGCCAATCATTGTAAATCTAATAAGGATGAGATCAGTCTGTTCTGTACAGCTATGAAACCATAAATCACAATTGTACAGCCAATAATGCTCTTCTGAGAAGGAATCCTAATAACCTAGCTAATATAGTCCTGGTCAGTTTGTTAGCACTTCCTTAATATGAGCAAAGAGTAAGTTAATAAAATACAATGAACAAATGCTGTATAGTTAACACATCTTAACAAAATGCCTCAAGTTTTTGAACAAAAACAAAACAAGACTTTCATATAGTGAAAGATACAAACAAAGAAATGTAGTGGACATGGTCATGGAGATGCTTTGGATTATTTAACCACAACACGAAACTCTGAAGTGATTAATATTATAAGCTGGCAGTAAGTGGTTTCAACACAACAGACGCAGTGAGAAGCTTCTCATTTCTTTAATAAGTTAAGTTAAAATAAAAATAGTTGACCTCACAGCAGTTATTAACAGTGAAAATAAGAGCTTTCTGTAGGCACAATACAGATACAAATGCATATACATTACATGTCTAAAAGAATTGACTTAGTTGGCTACTTGCATATACTAACTGATCTGATTTTTCCATCAAGAGATGTTTTGTTTGTTTGTTTTGTCAATACCTCAATAACAATGCTGAATTTATCAGGCATAAATTGTGAAAGAGTGCTTAGGAAACTGTTTCATGCATTAATGAGCCACCACTTGCAGTAGTTCAGACTTTAACTTTATTAAAAACCATGTGTCAAAGAAGATGTTAAATGCATCAGTCCAACTTTTTTTCACCAATAAAATATACAGTATATTTTAAAAAAAGATTAAAGCAACTCTGAATGGAAATAAAAGCTATTATGTTACATAAGCTTATCAAAATGATTCAATGGTAAATTAGCACTAAGAAAGTTAAGAACAGTTTGTAACTTCTTTGGGTAGGAGGGACTCGATGATGAAAAGCAACCTAATAAGAGAAGTCTGTAACTGAGTGGAGAATGCAGAAGGAAAAAAAGAGCACCACAAGGAACTATATAAAAGCACAGGAAAAAAAGGACTAATGTTTACAAATGTTTTCATAGATAAGACTTAGTCTCTCTGTGTTCCGTAGACAGAGGAAACCAAACTGCAGCTCTGTGGGGGATGCAGCACAGACAGTTGTTTATGTACAACTAAATGACGCCCACAGGGAGGAGAAACACCCCATCATGTACTGTTAAACACGGTGGAGGTTCTGTCATGCTGTGGAGCTGCTGTGTGCTTTGGGTACTGGGGAACTGAAATGTATCTAAGGAATTATAAAATATAAGTTTGAAAGAACAATAATGCTAAATGCCTACAAACTAGATTCTAGTTAACTAAATACATTTTATTGTCTCCAGTGATTTCTGCTACTTTTAGCTGCAGCTTTGCTACTTTTAACTTCAAAGTCTTATTTCTTTACTAAAAATAGCTGTAATTTAGTAAATAATGTTGGTATACCTGTTATTATTTTAGGTATACCTAGTTGCTTTCTGATCACTGGTGGTGGTCAGCGGGCTCGGTGGCACCGGTGTAATGGCAGCCTCACCTCTGTCAGTCTGCCCCAGGGCAGCTGTGGCTACAATGTAGCTTACCACCATCAGTGTGTGAATGTGTGGCTGAATGGATGAATGTCTGATTGTAGTGTAAAGCGCTTTGGGGTCCTTGAACTAGATAAAGCGCTATACAAGTGCAAGCCACTTACCATTTTTGTCTGATTTTATTTTTATTTTTTCAGAGTCTTTTGACGTGGTATTGAGGGGCACTGGTTTTAGCGGATCCAAGAGGATAGTCAACATCCTCTGTGTCCTTTCTGTCCATCAAGTAATTTACAGTAAGTGAAACTTTCACTGTTACACAGCTTTAATGCTACTTTATGGCTGCTGTTCATTTCACACTGATGCTGCAGCATTCATATGGCTCCGTAATGTTCTCTGTGATTAAATTATCTACGAAGTGAAATCTAATACCACGGAGTGGCAGTGGAAAGTTGGAGTCATGATGAGATTTAGACATAAACAGGGGTGGCCTTTTATTGGCCTCAGCCAGAGAACAGAGGACATTATTATGAGACTGAACAGAGGGAGGGAGGAGATGCTTTCTGCCATTAGTCTGTTAACAGATCAATGGCAAGAACTGTGCTGCGGTTGGTGTCACAGAGAGGACATGAACAGTAAACACATGATTCATGTTAGGCAGTTGTTCAGTTCTGGGGGAGGGTTTTACTCCTGGCTTTGATCTTTTCAATACTTTGTAAAAAGAACCAGTAAAAACATAGAATCAGAATGAATTGCTGCATTTAATCTAGAAATTTCTAATTGTACTATGTAAGATTAAATGTTTAATTCCTACAAGAAGTCACAGAAAATAATCACTACATATGCATGTTCAACTGACTGCCTTTTGGAATCAACCCAGCTCAAGATGGCCTCCACAGTATTATCAAACAAAAAAGTGTCCATAACTCAGTCATTTCTACAGATATTGAGCTCACATTTGGTGTGGTAGCAGCTGAGAGTAATCCCAACACATACTTACAGCATTACCATGTCACATGAGATATTTGTTTAAATCTTTGGTATGTACAGCAGTGGATAGTAAGCATTTATTCAAGGAATGTTACTTTTGTCATAAGTTATAGGTTTATTTAGACTTTTGGTTGCTGTTTTTTTTTCTGTTTCTTGTCAGACGAGAAGCCAACAGTAGTTAGAGACGGCTATCTGCTGTGTCCCGCTCCTCGTCTACAAGTTGGACAGTAAGTTCCTTTAAAAACACCTCTGTGTGAAGTTGCAACAGAGTTGTGAGCCAAATACCTGAGTAGAATGTCACTGATTATTTGAGTAGTGAAAACAAGAATCATTTAGTTTATTAAGTGGAGTATACAGTGTACTCATTGTAAAGTAAGATAATGATACGGAATTAAAGTTACTTGTATAAACTTTTCTTCTTTTTTTTCTTTACTGAAACCAAAAATTACAAATATGTTGGAATCCCATGATCTTATATCATCACATTTATCTGACATCAGCTTGACAGAGGATTTTCTAACAGAAGTGCTTTGTTTAAGAGCACAGTGGTTTCACAGCTGGTTCTTACTGTCAGGAATCTTTCATAAATCTGATGGACAAAACTTTAATTCTTGCCATATTGTACAGTGAATGCTTATAATTTAGATGTTCATGCCATTAGTAATTTAAAGTAGCTTTATATAATCATACCTCTTCCTTTAAAAGAAGAAAGTTGGTTTAGAGCGAGTACCAGAGAGAAACAAGCAGAATGTTTACAGTAAAACTGTCTGAAGGTGTTGGGTGAACTGAGGTGAGTTTGGCCTGGATATCTCTGTGGCATTTAAAGACCTGATCCAGTTCAAACAGCACTCTGTTTGGATCTGTCCTCCCGTCACCTCACACTCTGTTATCTCTCCTACTCTGGAACAACCAGCCCCCCGCTGCTGGGACAATCTCAGTTTCATGGCTTTTGCTTTTATTTCTCAGTCATCGTTTATGTTTTCTTTCCTAAAAAACAAAACAAAAAAAACAGAATTTATTTATCTAAATTATTCAGTGTTATATAAACAATTCTTGAATCAATTTCGGTGACAATAACGCAAAATATTGACTGAAATAAAAAAGTTTAGGTAGATGCTAAGCTTATTGCATTTTCACTTTTTTAACATATAGTATATTCTAAATGGCAGAACATTTCTTCCTTTAATCAAACAAGAATATTTTAGGTACAAACATAAAAAAACAGAGAAGAACTGCTTCATAAACAAACAAACAAACAATCTAACTGAAATGGGGACTGAAATCTGATATACTTCCTCCTATTTAGCTTGTTTAACCTTTTTCAAAGACTGAACAAAGATTGAATCATGAACAAGATCCTTGTTTTTATTACCTGTTGAATATTTTGCACCCTAATGAATTTTATCAGTCCTTATTTATAAGAAAGTGTGTTCTTATGTCTTCTTTTTATGGTCCTGCTGGTGTATTTTATCACACTAAACATTATGAACACGGACAATCTTTGGCAAAATTTATCTTCTTCTAATATTGTTTTTTTTTGGTAATTTTCTATGTTTGATGATTACAGATCAGTTGAAGTGCTGGTTAGCCTGAACAATGGGAAATCTTACATCTCTGGTCCCATAACTATACATGCTAGTACATGTGTGAGTATTAGTTCAAACTTTTTAGTTCCAAATAAAACTCTAGTTTGTTTGTGTGGAAAAAAATGTGATTTAAATGTGCATTCGTGGTGTCAGAATACACAAAGTTTTGCTGCCTTTTTATTTTTATATAAATCTTTCTAAAAGAAGATACTTTTATTTATGTACATACTGTATTAATCCCACAGTGGGTCTTGTTTGTTGCAGTCAGCTGGGACCTGGGTGCTGTGGCTGCTGTTGGCTCTGCTGCTGTTACTGGCTCTAGGTTTACTCTGGTGGTTCTGGCCCCTCTGCTGCACTGTGGTAAGCTTGGGCTTAAAATATTTGCATATATACTTGTTTTTTAGTTCCTCTGTTTTTCGAACAAAGACCCATAAAGTGACAGCCAAGATCTTTGGAGGTGAGCTTTTGTGGATAGATTATTAACAAACAATATCTTTGAATGACCTCAGTTTGGAGAAATAGAGTCAAGTTTTGACCGAATAGACAAGCTAAAGGTTAGTCCGAGCAGGACCAAGAACAAAATAGACCAAAGGTTTAAAATAGCAGCAGTCATTAGCCATTAGGTCGAGATTCTGGTTAAACTCTTTTCTCCAAACTGAGGTTGTTCTATGAGCTATCTACAACAGGTAGGATGTTAATTGTTCATACGCTCTCCAAAGAACCTCATTTCAAAATATCTAAACTATTGCTTCAACCTTAGCTATGCTACTTGTCACTTTTTCTTTTACAATTTATATGGAAATCTTATTCAATCTTATCCTCAGGAATGCTCTTAAGCAATAATCTGAATCTGGCGCAAAAACATCTGTTTAACAGTTTGTTGCTGATTTTAACTAGCTGTGTACTTTTAGAATGTGTTTTTGTGTGTGTGTGTGTGTGTGTATATATATATATACGCACACACACAGTATGAATATGCACATGTTGTTTTAGTATTTTGAGCTTATAGAGTTCTTTTATGTATGTTTATTTTATCTTTATACACTTTGGGGTCGTGACAGAAGTAACTTTATTGTGTCACACAATGACAATCTACTCTTTAGCGGTCACTAGGGTTGTATAAGCATTTAAAAAGTAATACTTATATCAAGTCATTTGAGGCTAGAAATTCTTTTTTTATCATTATTCTGTAAATATGTTTGTTTCACGCAGGTCATCAGGGACCCACCCCCTTCTCGCCCACCTCCTCCACCTCCCATCATTGTGAGTAGAACTTGGATTGTTCCAGAATGTGTTTTCTGAAGGTCAGCATCTTCATCTCGCTGCCATCTTGGCAGAGATGATTGAGAGAAAATCTAAATCTGGGTGGAGGCAGAAGGAGCGTCGGTGGAGCTTGGGAGGGAGGCAGAAGATGTTTTGGCAGATTTTTATTTGTGGAGCTTGAGTGAGAAAACAGCATTCTTTACATTTCAGTGTTACATGTTAGAGATTACGTGTTCCAGCCTGAGAAATTGCAAGTCAGAATGTGGCATCTGAGTTTGGAATATTTCATCACTTTTATCATGAATTTAATGGTCCAAAATTAGAGGCACACACTGTCATTGAGTGTATTATTCTGTTTATTCTTTAAGGAGCCAGAGGAGGATCTTTTGCCCAAACACAAGTGGCCAACAGTGGATGCCTCATACTACGGAGGGAGGGGTGCTGGAGGAATCAAACGCATGGAGGTAAAATAATAATAAAAAAAAAAAGTTCTCAATATTTTATTGACTGAGGTGCCAAAACTTCCTTAGATTTTATGTCTTGTCGGTTTTGGACGTCACCTTATCTTGAAATCTTTTTTTTTTAGAAATATTTGCCTTTATCAGTGTTGCTGACACAGTAAGTTTTCCCACTTCCTGTAGGTGCGATGGGGGCAGAAGGGCTCCACAGAGGAGGGATCGCGGCTGGAAAAAGCCAAAAATGCTGTAGTCACTATGCCTGAGGAAGTAGAGGAGCCCATCATTCCTTGCCCCCCATTAAGACCTCCTCCAGTCTACAACCCCCCTTCCCAGTCCAAATGGTACACTCCCATTAAGGTGAGACAATGGTCTTATTTATTATTAATGTCACTTTGAAGATTCAGGAGCTTACCATAGATCATCCATGGGGTCTAACACTGCTGTTGCATGGCTTGAATCTAACTTTGTTTTTAAACTTCAGGGGCGTATTGATGCACTGCTGGCATTATTGAGGAGACAGTACGACAGAGTGGCAATCATGAGGCCAACACCTCAGGACAAGGCAAGAAACACATCTAATATTTCACTACAACACATAAAGTTGGATAAACAAAAATGCTACTGCTTGCAGTTAAGAATGTTTTGTTACCTGCATGTGTACTGACAGTAAAATAATTTGTTTATGATTGTTTGACACAATTCATTTTGATTGGGAATTGAATTAACCCTGTTGTTTACACGGTGATTTGAGAACAGCTGATCTTCCTGCTCCAATTATCTGCCCATCAGATAAATAACAGCTTGCTGCGTCATCTTGTTTGTTATAAATAACAGTCGACGCCTGCACAGCTTGATATCGAACACAACCCACACAGACTAAAAGCTCTGCAAAGTTCAAGGATTGTTTTATTGTTATTATTACAGTAGTTTATGGATTAAGAAAAAAAAGGCTGATTTTGGCCCAGGTTTGACTGGAATAAACATGACTTGAGGGGACTTGAAGTTACCCAACAGAACATTAGTATTTATAATGATGTTTTTCTGTCAGTGGTTTTAATGTTGTGCCTCATCTATGATAAATTAAAGATCACCTCCGATTTGCTTATTTTGTTATGGCATGTCACATTAAAATATAATGACAGCCAATTCCATTTAACAAACTTGATTCTTGTTTTTTAATTTTTTGGTAATTTCTTCTTCTGCCTGTTTTAGGGTCGCTGCATCAACTTCACCAGAGTTCAGTCTCGCTGATGTGACATCATGAGGATCACTCTCTTCCAGACTTTCAGAAAAGAATGTTCAAAATGTTGTTTTTTTAAATAAACATCTTAGAACTGTTACTGTTGGTACTGTTACAGCAACCTCTTTTAAAAAGCAAACAATGAAACACATTCTGTCATTCTGTTTATTTAAAAGAAAACTTTTTTAATACAAGTACCCACTGCTAACACAAAAGATGCACAAAAATATTCCAAATACACAACAATAAAAAGGCACATTAAAGGAGTGCCTTTAAAGCATAAAAACACAGCAACACTTTCACTCGAAGCTAGATATTAAAACATCACTCGCACATGATCGCAACCTTAAAAAATAGGGGTACACACACAAATATACAACAGTTTGTGCTTCGTTCTTTCCACAAATACTTTTTTTGTTTTGTAATACGTGAACTGGTATAAAAGCTTCCATCGCAGAGCCAGCCAACCAGCAACAAGCTCATTGCGAAACTCATGACGATTAAAAATCAAGCACATTATAAGCTTTTGATACAAAATGCAGCTTAATGCCATAAACACAGAAAGACTCGTACAAATTAGAGTCACAGAATCCTATAATCCACAAAAACACACAGAAGTGCATTTTTTTATTGTTGTTGAGTTTGCATGATGTTGCTGCCACTTTCACAATTTTGCACCACAAATATTCAAAGTGCAGACGTC
Source organism: Kryptolebias brasiliensis (assembly GCA_028566095.1). NCBI lineage: Eukaryota > Metazoa > Chordata > Actinopteri > Cyprinodontiformes > Rivulidae > Kryptolebias > Kryptolebias brasiliensis. The sequence continues at coordinate 20,134,480 of JAOXNZ010000038.1, forward strand.
ACAAGTTCAAATGCTGATAAATACTGTGTACAAACAGTGGATGTGTTTCTATGAGTCTGTGGCTGCTGCACTGACTTTCATGATGTGTTTCTAATAAAAATTAATGACTCAAGGTAAAGCCACAGCACTCTTCAGCTCATAATTTACACCACAAATCAATGTAAATTAACTCATCTTTTCAGATTTGATAAGGTTCTGTGGTTTTCAGATCTATCATGTGAGCAGTGATGATGATTAGGTCTATATTTGTCTCATTCTGAAACAAAACCAACTGATCCAAAGTACGAGTTCCTCAGCCATCGCCATGGTGGCCATCCACTGGTGTTACAAAGATAAATCCACTTGTTCTTTGATATCCTGCAAGTTCCTTCAGACAGAGCAAAGCTAATTAAAAAAATCCAGTATCGCTGGGTTAAACTGATTTCAATCCAAGCTGAAGAAGAGTCACAATGTCTCAGATATTCAATAAACTTGAACATGTTTCTTATTTATGAATCATTCACGCTCCTTGCAAGCTTAAAGGCTCGATGAAAGGCTTATCTGTGAGGATGTCCAAGCTGCGTCCATTGTTCCACAGGGCATGTTTTAGGTCCAGGATGTAAACTTTGAGCACGGAGATAGGAATGAATAGAACACCTTGTTTATTAACAATATGTAAAGTTTTACTCTTAGGAACGATTCTCTCGATGGAGAAGGGAGGATCTGAAAAACATAAAATAAGTGATTATCATAACTGAACTGACAAAATTATTTAATCAGTTTAATGACTTACTAACTCATGTCTGCACCTACCTAAGAGACCTCCGGCTGTCTTTCTCCATGTTGTTCTCGGGTCCTTCACTCTCATACGAAGCCAGATGCAGCTCTGCAGAAATAAGACAAATTTAAGTTGTGTTCCTGGTTGGAAACAAACAGCTGCAATATTTATATATAAATCTATAAATGGGGACTGACCGTCTTCAGTAAAAACAGGTGTGGTGACAAGATACTGAAGGATGCGGCGGTCTCTGTCGAACGGGCAAATGACCTGACGCCAAACCAGGAACTCGCTCACCTGTTTCGCAAGCTCCCAGAGTTTCTGTTTGGGCACAATGATAAAGACAAATATCTGTAACCAGGTGGCTTTTACAAATCTGAGAAATACAAAATCAACACAGGTTTATAATGAACTAGCTGAAGAATGTTTCAAGACAACAACTGTGTCCTCTTGGCAGGAAATATGTTGTATTTGCTTTAAGTGGCCACAAGGAGGTGTAATTACATCACATGTAAACAGCAGTTTTCAAGCCAAAATACAAGTTGAACCAACCTCAAAGTTAATGTGTCCATTGGGAATCCTGTTGGCACAGCCTTCATTCAGGAAGTAGATGTCTTTAATGAGGAGACTGAAGAAAGGAATCACAATCTGTAGAGAAGAGACAACAGCTTATTTACTTTGTAAACTTGGAGGAGGTAAACCTTTGTTTTTGGAAAATCTTATGTGTTTCTTCACCTTCTCCTGGCTGCTGTGTGCAGTCTCAGACCTCTGGGTGGCACCACGGAGCGCAGTGCGGTAGTTACTGAAGTTACTGGATGGGTCCATTTGGTGCTGAATAAAAAAAGAAAGAGAAATGTCATCTAACACAAAGAAATCAAGGGTTGGAAGTCCTACATGTGAGCAGAAATTATAATAAAATTCTAAATGATTACCTCCAGGATTTCAAACTTGTCTGTGTTGACTTTGTTCCAGGTTTTCTTCAGTCTGGCGACGGGACTCATGTTCATCCCAGCTGAGAAACAGAGGAGACATAAGTATAGAAAACATTTCCAGAGACAGACTGAAGACTAAAAGCAGGCTGGAGTGCTCCAGGCCTCCACTAACTGAGTTTATACTTCCCTTAAACTGATTAGCGTTAGCCTAAACTCCAGCTGCCACTGCATTTGTTGGCTTTAGTCAGTTTAGTGGCTCCGCTCAAGAAAACTGGGAGAACTACAGTTTGTGTGTCCTGAATTACAGCAAGCAACAACAAAAAGGCTTGCGATATTAACACTGAATCTAAAATAATCCTATAAATATCAATATTCTAAAGTAGCATGCAAGATGTTCTATAGAACTCACATGTGCTGAAATACATTTCTTTGTCTTGTTGTGTAGAGAAGGTACGATGTTTTCTACTTTTTTTAAGATCAAGGGAACTTTTTGTGTGTTTTCAGTCAAATACTCACTGATGATGGCCATGAGAGAGTTAAAGTTGCCGATGTTGAAACACTCCTGAGCCACGTCGATGAAGAACTCTATAATCCGCGCTCTGTGTTTCTTCTTCGCCGGCTTATGTAAAAAAAACAACAACAAAAAAACCCAATAAATTAGACAATTTTTTTGTGAAGCTACAAATTAGTTATTTTTTAGATTGATATTTTGATTTGACAGCATTGCCAGGCTGTTTTGGACAGTAGTATGTAGTTTTAGAACAATAACAGCTGTCATTTCAGTACAACATACCATACAGATCTCAGTAGCCACCAGGAAGCTCAGCCTGTTGAACCAGTTGACGTAGGCCTCAAGGTTGCTTGTTTTCCGTTTCCGAAAGAAACCCTGAAGCATAAACAAAGGACGACAGACAAAGCTACACGATTAGCAAACATTTAGAAAATAAAGAATCATATTACTGTAATGGCTCTTTAAACAAAGAAATGGTTTCCTGTCAGTCAGAGGTGAAAAAAAATAGCTAATGTTACATGAAAAATATACACATAAAATTAGTAGTTAATGTTTCAAGTTAGGTTTTTGTCTCTTATGCAAATAATTTATTATTGCTGCTAAAATTTACAGATGTTCCTCAAACACCTCACACAAACAAACTGATATGGGTGGAAGCACAGCAGAAAACAAAATCAAAGTTTCTAGCCTCACATTGTTGAAGTTTGAAGTCAAGGTAACTCACACATTATGATATAAAGACTTCCTCGCATTTATTAATGAGGCACAATTTGACATCATCTGCATAGATGATGATTTATTCAATAAATGTCACAGAAGAGTGGAAAAAACAGGCTTCTACTCTATAATTTCCCTTACTAATGGATCCTGACAGCCTTCACACCCACACCACCTCTGGCCTGCATAATGTTTTTTCTTATTTACGTCTGCTTTTGGCTTCTTTGGTTTTCTACAAGACGTGTGGTTTCTATGTGGTGAACCTGTTTTCCAAAGGTCCTCCTACATTAAAAAAAAAGCTCAGTATAAATAAACTTGTCTTGGCTGTGATGATGCAATCCCAGAGATTCATGGCTCCACTAAGAGCTTACACAACACCCTGGCATCCCACTCCACTCAAAACTCCCCCCCTCTCTACCTCAGGACCCCTTTCTCTGACTCAACCGCTCTTTTGCACAAAGTGGGTCTTATATAACTGCAGCAGCACCGGTGAGAGCCTGTTCTCAGCAGCACTGACTGTAAACGAAGCCTTCAGCTGATTTGTAGGATCACTTGTGGTAAAAAGAACCCCTCAGATGCACTGAGACATTTGCAGCGAGGCTCTCTTATGGCGTGTTTCAGACATTTTCAAAAGCTGAGATAAAAATAAAGCCGAACAAGTCCTTTTCTATCTACCAGAAGGTTTTTTTTTCATGCGGTTTCAAACACAAATTCACTTGAACTGGAGCAAACCACATCTAACTTACAGACAAAGCAGGGACAGAGAACACTTCAAATCAAAATAATAACAAAGGACTTAAAAATAACTATGATGTGTGGTTTTTCGGTGTCAGCACTTTGATGTTGATAATTACAAACAGGTCGTTTCACTTTATTCTGAAGCTGCTTTTATATTGGCGAACAATATGCTGCCCGCTGTAGCTGCTGAATGAGAGTTAAGTAAAGGTTTCGGGAAAACACCCATTGTCTCATGCAGAGGCAAGAAACTTTTCATCATTTCAAACTTTGTAATCTGCTGTAAGAACAAAGCGGAGAAGAATAAAAAACAACAAAATAAAACCCAAGTCGTTGAAAAACGTATTTTACGTACAATGTTAAAGCTTAACACGATTGATTTAGGTGCTTCAAAACAAACCTAAAATCTAGAAATGTTTCCACTCACACTCAGTTGTACCTTATGGTTCTCCAGAGGATCCTTCATGGCGAATGACTGGATGAACTCCTCAGGACCGATGAAGCTTAGTCTGTCCTGGAGGCAGAAAACAGGATGAGAAAAGTTGAAACAATATTTTAACTAACAACAAGAGGATTTACTAATTCAGACAAACAGTCCAAAAGTGAAAACGTTCTCAATTTTATTCAACTTTAAGCATCACCACTGTAAAAAAATAAAAATAAAGGAAAAACCCAGGCTTTATTAAAAAAAACAAAACATGTATATGAACCTTTACTTCCTGGTAGGGGTGTAACAGTATGTCTACATCACAGCTCAGTGCGTGTGTTATGAGGAGTAGGTACAACAGAACAAAGAAACAAATGTCAAATTCTAAGTTGTTTTGTTTGTTTTAAACAAACAATAATCCTCTTAAAAGCAAAGACAGAAACAAACCACCCTTGCTTGTGTAGATGTATGGATTTGTTGACTTGTAAATTCACTACAAACTTAAAGCATAAAAAAGGAACAGTGTACTGCCTTATTCATCCATACTTAACTGAAAATGGTGTCCTATGGAAATAAATAAATGTGATAAACTACACACACACAAACACACACTCATCAACACTGTGTGCCTCCTCAGTAAATATAATACCAGGGGTTTTCTCTCACACAGCCTGACAGACACGCAATTTAAGCTGCAGCTGGAAAAAACAAGCTATTTTTTGGATTTTTTTTTTAAACTCCCAGCAATGTTCACTGAACGTGAACACAGTTTGTACATGTGCACCCATCACTCTGCTCTGGGCTTCACCCCTGTGGTGCACACTTCACATTCCTATGTGGGTGGGCTGTACAGTAGTTTAGATAACTTACTCTTTACACTTTCTCTTTTAACCAAAATTATACATTTACTTTTGGTAAAATGAATATAAAGCAGTAGCTATAGGCCTCATTGAAAACACAGTTACATCACAGATGCAGCAACTGTTTGACTCTTACAATAAATCGATAAAGTGTACATATGTAGCAATAGCACATCTAACATCTTACCAGTTCGATGTGTGTTAGCTGCTGGGCAAGGATGAAAGGATCGTCACATACACTCAATATGTCGTTTCTCTGAGCTGAATTCTGTTTGCTTTTCAGCGAAGCAGGGCGCTCCTGTGCCACAGTGTTCAGAGCGGCTACGGCCTCCTCATACTGGCCCAGGGCAGATAGGCGCTTGATAAGACGCTGAGTCATCTGCTGCATGGCTCGCCATGAGTACTGAACGCACAAACACAACATAAGAAAACGCAGACTTTAAAGGAGCCAAGAATTTCTGTTAGGTCACTTTCATTTGTATTTGTTGCTTTAAGTGTTTTAACTGCAGTTTGGACTCTCACCTCATCCCCTCGAGCCACTTGGAGTGTCATGTCTTTAAGGCAGCGCATCATTCTCTCGTCTCTGAAGTCATATGGAAACGTCTCTGTCCACTCAGTCAGAAGCTGGACCAGTTTGGGTGCAACGTCACGAAAGCGGATCTGCAAACACCAAAAGTTTTTATGTGTTAATATAAATACATGAAAAGTCTCAAAAATCATTGTAGCTGACTTTTGTTTTTCTGCTTCAGTGAGCTCTCTCCTGTTTTTATCTTGGGTTTTTAGGTTTGATAGTGGGAGTGAGGTTGTGTGGGAACAAGTGAGAGTGACAGTGTGTAAAAAAATTACACCTGCACGTGTGCACGCTTGGATATGTGTGCGTGTGAAATCCACCCACCTTATCCAGCAGAGCATCTCCGGACCGCTGCTGCTCCACACACAGGTGACAAACCCTCGTCATGAGCTCGTACGGGTGCAGGAAGAGGCGTGAACTCAGCAGGAATGTGAACACATACGACCTCTGAAAATGAGGGAACAAAACAGCTTTCAGAGAATTAAAAAAGAACACAAATCCATTAGCAATTACAAAAAAAGTGTTGCATAACTAAAAAAAAAAAAAAGTTGAGTAGTACGTACATCAGGGTAGTAGTCCACAGTGGGAACCAGGTGCTGGATCAGCGCCTCAAGAGAAGCTGAAACCAAACTGTTGTCATGGTAACACATCTCCCCATAGCTGGCAGTGATTCCATGTCCGTAAAGTCGGGCTTTCATCGAAGCTCCATTGTTACGACAAGACTGGTCACTGCTGCAGTTGCTCGTGTGACGGTACGCTCGACCCGGACAGGAAGTGCTGTGCTGCCGAGGGCTGTGAGGCTGCGGCGAGGAGTACAGGTTCTCTGAAATCGTGCAGCTGCTGCTGTAATGATGCTCCTTCGCAGTCACAGATGAGACTGAGGAGCTACGATACGCACTGTGAGGCTGCGGTACATCGTAGGGGTTTTCTGCCGTGGAGTAGGCACCATTGTAAACGTTCTCCCTTGAAGGTTTTGGGGCCGTGTTGCTGCGGTACGGGCTCTGAGGCTGAGCATGGTTGTTGTTGTTGTATGGAGGGCAGGAGTTGAACTTTCCTGCATACGGAGTTGTAGGAGGCATTACGACCTGTAGAGACACAGGGATGAGGACTTTAGGACTGGAAACGTTGGAAGAAATCATCATCTACTGAACCATCCATCCATGATTTTGGTAAATAGTGAGGTTACAGAATAAAAAAAAATATCCTCTTTCATAACTTGACTACAAGTGACCAGCAACTCAAAAACGGAAAAAAAACTTAAGTTAAAACAACCCTACTATTTAGTATTATTCCACCAAAGTTAGAAAATATCTTAAAGTGACACATCTCACAACGGAGGGAAGACGTAAACAGTGGTTGACTATGCCAACCTGTTTAAAATGACATACTTTGTATTTTTTTAAGTGTTGTTGGGAAAGTTTGGGGTGTACCACATGCCATCAGAGCAGCTTCAGCATGCTTTGGCATTGATTCTGCAGCTCTCAGAAACTCCACCAGAAGATGAATAACTGTTTTTACACTCCCTCATCCAGTCTTTAATGACAACATATGAGAGCAAAAATCTCCTTCAGGTGTTCCAGTAAGGAGAGATTTGATGACTGAGAAAACTTTATTATATGATTCACATATTACCCAATAAGTGATACACTGTGCTTTGAGACAAACCAGTTGCCGTTCTCTAGACTGATTCCCAATTTTTGTTAAGCTTTAACCTATAAAAGACAGTGTGCAAAATATTTATTTTAAAATTTATTATTGAATTGAAAGTTTGATTGTGTTCATCATAAAATGTTTACATAACAAAAAAATTACATTTTCTTCACCAGGTTCCAGGGGCTTCTCTCTTTGCTACAAGAAATTTACAAATATCCTACAGGTTTAGAGAACATTCTTTACATTTGTGATTCTTTGTGTGTAAAGTTCTCAACATAATGTAAAAAAAATCCCTGAGAAGTTAATGAAAGGAAACAGAAAGTATGAAGTGATGATTGGAGTTCTCTGAATAAATTAGTTTCCTTCTTTCCTCCAGAGCCTCCATATTGCTTTTCTTAGCCAACCAACCATCTCAAACCAAAAACTGATGCTTGATTTAAGTTATTTTTTCAGGTGCAAAACTGACATTAAATATAAGACAACAATAAAAACATCAAGCTTTATGCTTATAATATGTTCTCAACGCATTTTTTAATCCAGTGTCAGTGCTTATGCTGTCAGAAACGCCACCGATAAGTGACTATCCTTCTGTCAACATAAAGACAAAGTCATGTGTACAAATGCCTTCTGTAGTTTTGCAGATTTCCTGCTAATATAATACTCTGTCAGCCCACCTCATTCCCTGGGAATCTGGTTGATGTTTAAACTGCGATTGTGAAAATGTCTGTTTGAGCAACTCTATCACACAAAGCTGAGACTTAACAAGTGTCTGTGATAGTAATCACACTTGATCACATAATTTTAGCCTTCCTCTGTTTATTATTTTATACTAGCAACATTTAAAAGATATGTCCAACTCAAACAAGCCCATTTGTTGGGAAAATGTCTACAAATCAGCTTTATAGGCACAGATTTTTCCACTGCCCTCACTTTACTTCATCCATTGTCACATTCTTGAAGTTCACTTGTTGGCAGTAGTGCAGCATGTGGGGGGTAAAAAAAACAAGATGACAGATGGATGATCTCAAGTCAGCAACGATTTTCTGTCTTAATGGTTAAGATAATTGGATCTGAGGTTGGTAAGCCGATCCCAGATCGCCACCAAAGTGTGCTTTAACTCTGGAGCCATCTTTATCCTGCTACTGTTGTCTGTCTATGCGCACACATACAGTGACATATACACAACCCTATACAGAAAACAGAACCCCCACAGGAATCCACCAGACTTTTGTTTGTCCATTACGGTGCCAACAGAGGAGTGTCTGCCTCAGCCAACATCTTACACACACATACACACACCCTTGTCCACCATGGCGCCGACCCTCATACCATTATAATCCAAACTCACATACACACGTCGCACATAAACACAAGACGGCGGGAGCGACGCAAACACACACGCTCAAGCGTATACCACAGCTTTTGGCATCTTGCCTGAGTAAGCCAGTCCAACTCTGAACTCTGTGATCTCAGCCTGCTGTTCTCCTGCTAACTCAGTTAAAAGATCACAGCATCTTTACCTCACCTTTTCAAAAAAAAAAAACACTCAAAGGGTCTTCAAGATGAGATAAAATCCACTGAGTAGTATTTTTATTTTTTGTTTGGCTCTGTTTCTATTTGAAATAAAAGCAAAAGAAAACACATCTCAGACCTCAAAACCAATCAGGATTTTTCCAGACTGACTTCCTGAATAGTTGACCCTTTGGATCGTTGTGGCTTCCATGCTGCTGCAGTACTGAAATTGTACTCGTTCTAAATCATAGGCTGGACTCCCTCTGGATGGATTAAAAATGGCACCAAGAGCATAGCTTCATATTAGAAGGACTGTTTACATTTTCTTGCTTGTAAACTTTGAAAATTGCAGCCTTGTCAGGGAGTTTGATGTGGTTAAAAAGATACAGTAAAAGGCAAAAATATAAAACAAAACTACTCCTTGCTCTTGCACTTACACAATATTTTGAACATCTATGTTTTGAATGGTTTTTTTTCCCACTTTAACAGCCCATCTTTAAGATGGACATTCAGTGTGGTTTTTAAAAGGTAGATCAAGCATTGCTGAGGCCAACAGGCCAGTGGGGGTTCTTCAACAATAGCGGTATTATCTCTCCTGTCATGGCATTAACAAACACACAAAGACCTCCAGGAAGAGATCAGAGCAGATCAGACTAAATCGGACACACACAGCAGCTTTCACACACTCTGCTCGTAACTGCTGTCATGAAGTGTGATACCCTGGCTCCACGGGAGCCCAGACTGGGATTATTCTTGCGTCAGTCAAACAAGTAATGCAGACTTTCTGGTTCGTCTGGAAGGTACAAACCTTAGTTTAGTTAGTGTGAGGTCAAGAGTCTTAATCCACTCTTTTATTTATAGGTGCAAATATAGAAAGGAATTTGCCTATGTGGTCTTTGAAAAGGAATATATTCAGACTAGTATAATGTATTAGGTAGATGTTATCCATGTGACTCAAGGATCTCAAGGACAACAACTCAAATGTTGTGTTGCATTTGTGCATACGCAGCACATGAAAACTAGCATTCACATATTCTTTGACTAATGTGGTCATACTAAATTGTGCTTATTCATGGCAAATTGGCTCCTGTGAGGATTTATGTGATTGCTAGCTAAAAGAAAAACACTGATAATTAACTGCAGCAAATTAAAAAAGTGCTTGCAAAGATTCCCGCCTTTTGTGACATCTAATCAACTCTAAATTAAACAGAAAATAACTTGTGTTTCCACAGCTGGGAAGTGCTGAAAATCTTAACATGAACATTGTCATTATAAACCAGTGGATCAAAAAGCAGAGAATTGCTTCATAAGTTCAGCTTGTACCAACGTTTAACACAATGTGGACACTTGGAAAAGTGTTCTGAGCTAAAGGAACAGCCTGCATCTGATAAGAGGAGCCATAAAACAATTTGTTGGAGTATCTTCACTTTACTTTGCACCTGATGTACTTTGGCACTAAGAGCTGCAGGAGGTACGGGGAGTGAGCAAGAAACACATTCTGACCTGCAGGTAACTCCTCACAGTCATGCCTATTGGTTTCAAAGTGCAGCCTGTGCTTTGATCACGTATACAAGGATTTCTGATGACGTACAAAAAACACAGTCAAAGGACACTTTATCTGTTATCAGATGGTAAACTGGTAGCACATCTTTATTCACCATCAACTCAGCTGAAACTTTAAAACCCAGATATTTCAGTTACAGCTGATATGAGTGTAACAGTTACTAATGGAGACATAATAAACTCTTTTACTATATATTAATACATTTTACAGAGATCTTAATGAAATTCTGTTGTTATTATCTATCATTCGAAGAACTAAAAATTATGTTACTGAACTCTGGCTAATGAAAAACTTAAAGAAAACGTAGTAAAGAGATTACTTTAAAAACAAAGAAAACAAGGAATAATAGAGTAAATGAAAAACTCAGTGATAGGTTGAATTTGATTCGGTATCTCAATGAATG
>JAOXNZ010000038.1:20152683-20185122 GCA_028566095.1 Kryptolebias brasiliensis
TGGGGGGGTATAATGAGTATTGAGTGCAGAGGGGTGGGAGCTTTAGTAGAGCCAATAATCTTGTTGTGCTACAGGGTGTCTTCACTTGTTGTTTTGCTTTTGTGTTAACAGTTTCTGTATCAAGATGCCGAAACTGGACAAGTGAGCCTGATGTGTGTTAAACGGGGAGCGAGGATGAGGAGGAAGAGAGGGGTGACGCAGAACTTCCAGTAAGAGGTCTGACTCAGCTACTGGAAGCCCCCTGACCCTGTCTGGAGACAATATGAGGGCAATAATCTGTGTTTTTCACTTTGATGGGGGAAAGGTCACAAACCGTGCAGAGAGAAAACATGTAAACATCTTTCACCACAATAATTTTTTCCATGTTTGAAGGTGTTAATTCAATGCAGATAGTGGAGGAGAAAACCATGTTTTTTACTGCATCTCTTCACGTTTTTGTAACAAAGTTGGCAGACAGATCAGTTTTAGAGAATGGTTTGGCTCCTTAATATGTGAGTCACACAATGATTCCTTCCTTCTTTAATTTTCCCTCCTTAAAATAAAACAAAAACAATACACATGCATGAAGCACCTTTTAACACTCATTCTTGCTCTCATTATCATCTGCCTCCAAAAGCAAAAAGGTGAAAATGTTTTTGCACATATCAGTGTCTGTTTGTTTGTAAAATGTCCATAACTCAGCTAATTCCACAGATATTGAGCTAAAATTTGGTGTGGTAGTAGCTAAGAAGGTGGCACAATGGTACAGTGGTTAGCGCTGTTGCCTCTCAGCAAGAAGGTTGCAGGATTGCCTCTCAGCCTGGGGGCTTTATGGATGGAGTTTGTCCATCTCCCCGTGCATCCGTGGGTGTACTCTGGTTTCCTCCCACAGACCAAAAACATGCATGTTAGGTTAATTGACAACTCTTAATTACCCCTATGTGAGAGTGTGAATGCTTGTTTGTCTCTGTGTGACCCTGTGGTGGACTTGTGACCTGTCTAGGATGTACCCTGTAAAAAGGTGAAAGGTTTAGCAGCATTTAATGACATAATCCACCTTTCAGTGGCTCCACTATAAGTCCTTTTGCAGCATGTGAAATGACTTTTTTCAGTTAAATTTGTGTTGTGTCCTTTTTTATTCTGCGAAACAACAGGGGAAATGCAGGTGTTTTGATTGTATAATCGATGACTAAGGTTCAAACGTCACTCGTCATCTGTGTGTGCTTTCTCCTGCTGCCAGGCACAGTTGCAAGCGGATGAGCAGGCATCGAACAGAGAATAATCATTGTGTATTAGATCATAACAGTTGTCCATTTATTCCCCTCATTTTGTTGTTGTTGTTATTTGGCATGGATTGAATTCTCACTTCTACTGAACAGCATCATCAAGAGAGAGGATTATTGCTGTCACCTGGTATATAACTCAGACTAAAAGTAAAAAAAATTATAATAAATTTAAACAGAGTTCCCTGAGTGAGAATCCATTTTCCAAATGACTCAGCTAAGTTGAACTTTAAAGTAGCAGTAAAAATCACAGCTAATTTGCCAAGAAGATCCATACTCCTTGTTCTTTTTTTTTTTCCGTTCTCTTAGTTTGTCCTCTCTGTGTCTTTGTGTAGGAGTCCTGTGATGGATGGTAGCAAGACAGGCGGCCTGTTTCCTGCATGCACCCTTCACTTCCATGTCAAACACACAGATATCCTCTGAGGATGGGAGGTATGCACTCAGTTTGACATGAATGACCCACATTTTAGCGTGCATAGACACTTCTTAGATAATCTTTGGAAAGAGAAAAAAAAATCAAATTTTTATTGCCTGAACGCAAAGCGATGCTAATGTTTTTGCCCATTGTCTGTGTGCTTGGGTTTGTTTGTCTGTACCGTTAGCAAAATATCTCATGAATTATAAATCAAACAGGAGCTAAGTGTCATTCTCAACACATACTTCAACCATTAACAGATCACATTATGAACAATAAATATCTTACCTGTTGTAGATAGCTCTTTGAACAACCTCAGTTTGGAGAAAAAGAAAATAGGTTCTTGGCACTGAACAACAAGCTGTTATCATGTCATTATAATCAGAAATAAACTCTTTTTCTTCAAACTGAGGTCATTCAAAGAGCTATCTATAACAGATAAGTTATTAATTGCTACAACCTTTCCACAGGACCCTCACCACCTCCACCACCCCCTTTAAAAGATCTGAATTATCCCTTTAAGACTGACTACGAAGTCAGAAGGAATCTTAAAGTCCTGCCAAAAACTGCAGATGCAAACCATGTGAATCACTGACATTTTGCCTTCACTGCCAGGACTTGCACTTTTTTTTGGAAACTTCACAATCTCATGTGGGTGAAATTAAAAATGGATCTGTGCTTGAATTGTGTACATGTAATACAAATAAGACGTTCAAATCTATCATCAGTCTTTCTCCTCAGCTCTCCCAGTCTCAATTATCCCTCTTCTAACATCACAATTTACTTTCTAATTAAAGCTGACATCCCAGGAAACGTAAATATTTACAAAGTGTCAGTGAAACACATCATCATGTAACCTTCCCCCCTTAAAGGCATAGCGTAGGCAATCAATCTTCCTTCCATTTTTCAGCTCTATATCTGTAGGAAACGCCCACTTCACTGCCTCTCACTCCTTCCAATAAAACATTTACCCCACAGAGGACTGGGGTGGGATGTGAGCTGCCTACGCTCTTACTAAAAACAAAAGTAAAAGATACATCTGGGAGTGAGCACAGGCTGCAAGTGTTTTGATTTACTTCTGTAATTTCACTGGAGCTCCGATGGTTTTACTGTAAACCACTCCTACACTGTCTGCAGATGTGGCACTGGGTATAGTGGGAGGGAATGTTTTTGGATTAAGTGTGTGTGTGTGTGGGCGGGTGTGTGTGTGATGTGCTCCATATCCAAAATAAAGTAGCTTGTTTCAAAAGAAGCTTGTCTGTGTTTTAAACTCAAACAAACCATGATGCAATGCTTTACTCATAGTGATTAAGTATCTGAAGAGGTCCAGCAGACTTCTTAGGCCAGTTTTATCTTGGTGAGAAAATCAGCAAAACATAAGAGATGTGTCATAATTAAATTGATCCAAGGTGCAGAAGCACCATTTTATGACTATACAATTTAAAACCAGCTTTTATATTTGTTTTCTATTATTTATAGACACAACACTGGTCATCTTCTTTATGCTAGAATGATTCCGAGGTCAGATGCAGTCGAAGAAACAAACCTCCTAAAACAGGTCAGCCATTAGAACTGGACTGAAAATGAGTGGTAAAGCAGTTAATGTCCAAAAAGAACCATTTCTTTACACCACTTTAAAAAACACATTCTTTTAGTGCTCAGAGTATGTGTTAAGGATAACTCCTCTCAACTAACACACCAAATCTTAGCTCAATATATGTAAAAATGACTGTCATAGCCATCTTTGTATTTGCTAAGACTGATTAGTTGTGACAACCATCTTGAATCAGGTTGACTCCAAAATTAAATAAAGTATAGATGTTCGCTCAATGATTACTTGAGTTTCATTAAAACTTTACCAGTGGTTCATGAGATAATTTGCTGACAGGCAGACAGCCAAACAAACACACACACAGACACACACAGTTAGATGATCGCTCACCTTTCACACCTTTCATCACTCAAACCTTTGTTCTGTAAATATACTTTTTAAAACAGACAGTTGGCTGATTTATTTAAGCACAAAACATAAAAAAGCTCAAACTGATCTGATATTGTTTTTTATTTGCTTGTTTGTTTTTCAGTTTAATCATTGCTACATATGGTTTGAGTTTCCAAATCTTTAAGGGGAATCAAGATGCATTTCAGAATGCACTGAATGTTTAAAAGGAGACTGTTTTTTTTACCTAATGCAATTAATAGAAAAGTCATGTTTACATAGTGTAGATGTGCAGAAAAATAAGGAGGATGTCAGCTGGTAATTGTTTCAGATTCTGTGGTCTTGAAGTAATTTTACAACTTTCTTGTTTTTTTCATGAAACTACTACATTTTATACTACCTAGAAATGTGGCTGAATTTTGTGAAGTTGGGCCATGTAGTAATAATAGAAATGTAATATATACATATTGTAGATGTATAGAAGAAATAGGAGAATATGAGCTAATGATTCTTACAATTGCTGTGGCCTTGAAGTCATTTTACAATTTTTTGCCCTTTTTCATAAAACTACTACATTTTATATCAAGCTATTGATGTATGCACATTTAATGGAGTTGGGACACGTTGTAGTAGTTTGTTGACACTTTTTACTTATTATTTAATGACATAGACTGGACACAAATGATAATACCACAAAATTTTAGATTACACTTTTTGATAAAAAAGTAAAAAGAAAAATCTACAACTTATTCATAATGTACTTCTCTTCTGTGACCCAGAATCCCCATTTTAAGTACAAAAGAGCTGCTCACATTCCTTGCATTCTTTCACATAATAAGATGGATATAACATCATATTCATTGTTATGGCAAAATACAAACCGTCAACATGAAGCAAGAACAATGCAAAGGAATCTGAGGGCATCCTGGACGTTCTATTGTTTGCTGTCGAGAGTCAGTGAAAAACAAACTTATTTTCACCAAGCAACTGTATTGTTTCTCCACAGCTGATGGACTCTGTGTCCATTTGGGTGGAAATAAGCAGCTGAAAGAGTTGGCCTGAAGGTGCAGGTGCACAATCAAAACCCCGGAGAAGGAAACAGAAGGGGGAGGGGTTTGACAGTGACAAAACAGGAAACAAGCTGTATTCCCTCCAGCTCAGTGGTGCACACACAAAAGGTTTATTGCTAACTTGTGCAAACTGGTTTTCAGCCACTTACATAACAGAAACTGGTGAGAGACATAAACTTGGTAAATATATCTCTGTCAGTTTTCAAACGACTCACTCATGTTTTCAACTTTATCCAGACTATAATTTGAGAATAGAGTCAGTGATTAATGGGGGATCTGGGCAAAGTGCCACTGGAAGTTCAGGAGCTGGCTGTTTAATTTGAATAAGTATTGGCAACATAAATCCTTATTCAGAGTGTGGGACTACTGCCGTTCTTTGCCCAGTGTTGATTTGTGACCACATGGTTCTTTGTAATGTTCTGGGGGGAGAAAAACTGGCCTAATTTCTTTGGAAAAAAATAATTCCTGTAAAAAGCAGGAAGCCAAAACAAACCAAACCTACAGCTCAAAGCTTTTCTTTAGAACATGATCCAGAATACTAAACCCAATTGTGTTCTGTAGTTGTATTGGGAAAATATCTCATTGACAGGTAGACAGATTTTAATGAAACTCTCAGAAAGTCATCAGTGGATAAACATCTAGAACTAATTACCTTTTTGTGTAAACCTGATTCTAAATGGCCACCACAGCTAACTGACTATAGCAAACACAAGGTGAACTTATTCAGTTGGATTAAAACATTCAGTTTTACAGACATTGAGGTAAATTTTGGTGTGGTAGTAGTTGAGAATCATTCCCACCATAAAACCTTGAGCGCTAACAGATTACACAAAATGTTTGTTTAAAACTTTTAGTAGTAATCACTGGGGGTACATCTACATCTGATTACCTTTTGTAGTTAACTTCATTCAAAATGGCCACCACAGCTAACTGACCTTAAAGTCAGTATCATAGGTAATTTTACAGGTACTGAGCTCAGGTTTGGTGTGATAGTAGCTGAGAGTCATTCCCGTCACATACTCGGAGGGCTAACGGATCATGCAGGATATGCATGTTTTCCAGAAATGTTACATTCATTATTACAACAGTGATGTTACTTTACCATCCTTTCTATCTCAAAGTTCACTCTTTACATATGACATAGCTAAAGTTTAGTATTTCTGACTGTATGTGCAGGGTGGGTTTTCAGTTTGTCTGCCAATTAGGTCTGACCTATACGTTGTGGGAACAGATCCCTTAGTTGTACAGGAAAGCCATTAGGAACACCAGGAGCGCTGGGAGGGGGGTAGAGGGCAGGAGACAGGCCAAGAGGCCAAGGGGGGTGGTGCTCGCCTTTTCAGGGAAGGACGGAAACGAAAAAAGAACACCCTCTCTGTTTCGCAACAAAACCCCTCCCTGAGTCCCCCCCTCAACAAGTACAAGAAGTGTCCCTCTCCCACAATAAGTGCACTGCAGCGTGGCACGACAACAAATAGTGCGTCACTAACGAGTCACGGCAAACATTCCCGCCTGTCTGCGTTTGGCATGTTGTCCACTTGTTCCCTCCGCTTCAAATGTGTTCTGGGACAGTTTGTTATGGGAGGGGTCCTCTCAGTGTTTTCCTCCAATTTTGGAGACTTTATTTTACCACTCACTGTTGCACAGTTGTTTTTGTTGTAATCTTGTCATCGTAAAGATTCCATTAAAACCAGTTTTGCTTGAATTTAACCCAAAAATGTTTTTTTTTTTTAAAAAAGGTTTGGCATTTATAGCCAGTTTATGCAACTGTTACAAAATAAGACTATTTTTTTTGATTATGGGACTTTCCAGCTGGACCAGTTGTGTTAAATTTTCAGTCAAAGAGGAACTTTTACTCCTGCCAGGCTGCTTTTGAGTTTCTGGGATTTGAATTAAAGGGTTTTATAATATTCAATACAGCATCAGTAGAGAAGTGTGCTGATAACGCTTTACTTGGGTTGGATAATTGTCAACAACTGTCAGCACAAAAGGGCACAAGGTTTTTATAAATCAACATCCGTTTGAGACTTGAATCTGGTCTGCAAACCTCTGCTCAGTAAACACCAAAGGGAGGGAAGCGTTTGCTTGTTTTGCAGAGTGAAGTGCCTCTCCTGCTCCACTCATGGGAGTGATTCATTCCAGTTGCAAAAAAGGGAAACAATGGGGAGGAGAAAGCAAGAGAGAGCAGGGAAATCAAATTATAGTACACTTTGTTTTCTAAAAAGGTGCCACTAACATTTCAACTTGGAGTAGTACTTCTTATTATTGTAGACAATGAGCAAAAATAGTCAGATTTGCATATTTTACTGGTAAAAGGTTGAGATCATATCTATTTTTACAGTGTTTGTTTATCTTTTGAGATCCTACAATTACTTTTTACTATTTATTGATGTCCATTTTCAGTGTAAGAGTTGATGAAAATGTAAGAGTTGAATGCAGATCAAAATGAAGATAAATTAAATACTTAGCAGCCATAACAATAAACACAAAGGCTACCAATGTAGCACAGTTACAAAATGAAAATTGAGTTGCAGGTAAAATGTGACTCAGTGATGCTTTAACAACGCTAACTGTGTTGACGTCACAGATTCTAAAAAGCTAAGAGAAAAATAAACTATGGCATGATTTATAGAGCATTGGCTGTGATTACATCAGAAACAGGGGTCATATAACTAGAGAGATAGCATTTTCTGCAAAAGTGGGAATACTGAGAGCTGAATGACTGCTGAAATTTGCTGTAGTAGCTGAAACTGAGTTTTTTAAGGCAGAACTATAGTGTTTTGTTTTTTTAGAAGCAAAACACTAGCAAAAAGCCAAAAGTAGCAAACTTCTAGCTAAAAGCTAAACATAGCAAAATGCTAGCTAAAAGCACCAAATCACCAGCTAAAAGTATCAAAAGGCTAGCTAAAAGCAGCAAATGTTAAGCTAAATGTTAAAAGTACAATAAGGCTACTTAAAAGCCAAAGAAGCAAAAGGCTAACTAAAAGCTAAAATAAGCAGAATAGTAGCTAAGAGGTAAAAATAGCAAAAGGCAAGCTAAAAGTAGCAGAACAGTAATTAAAAACAAAAAGTATCATAAAAAGTGTTCAGAGTTTCAGAGAGAACAATATTTGTGAAGGAATTCAAGAGATCTTAATGTATTTCTATGGGGAAATATTTGTAAATAAAATTAAATATTTTAAAAAGTATAAAAGTTACAAAAAACAAAAGTAATAGCACTAATCTTCTGTATGAGCTGAACATGTTGTTATGTGAAAGGCTAAAATAGCACAAAGTATGCAGAAGTACTTAGACAGCAAAAAACCATACAAAAGTTAAAAACAATTAAACAATAGTGGGAATACTGAATCAGCATCACACGATTAAATTAAAAAATTTGAATTAAAAAATTTGAAAGACAAAAATAGCCAATTAATTTCTAACTCGCTTAACAGCTGGGTTGAAATTCAACCTTCTGACCCCATTTTTTTCTTATTATTCCTAATCATGGCCTAATTAGTTTCACATTACAATCAACCCATTCATATATTGCTCAGAGCCTCCCTGTGTTCCCAGGGCCAAAGCAGCTTTCGTTCTTTTTTAAAGATGAGATGCTATGGAGTTGTTGTTCTTGTTACACTAGTTAGGCTGCAGAAAAGAGAATCTTTGCTACCCAGGTTTAAGACAGCGGGGGATGGAGTTTCACATGACATAAAGGCAGTATCTGTACTGCTGTGTCGGCATTTACATATTTGTTTTCCTGTTTATAGTTTCTTCTGTACCTTTTTTGACTTTTAGCTACTGTTCTGTTCATTTGAACTTTTAGATACAGTTTTGTTAATTTTAGCTTTTGTTCTGATCATTTTATCTTTAACAGATGAGTTTCAGCTTCAACAAATGTAAGCAGTCATTAAGAACTAAAATTCCAGGTATTGTTTTCTTGTTTATAGTTTCTACATATTTTGCTATCAAACTACTTCCACATACATTGTGCTATTTTAACCATTCAAATTTCAAAACATTCTGCTCAAATGGGACTAGTGTGCTATGACATTTGGTATTTGCAAATTTGATATTTTTCAAAATATTTACAAAGTCATATTTTATTTGCAAAAAATTACTAAGTAGAAATACATTTGGATCACTTCAAACAGTAAAACATTGTTCTCTCTAAAATCTGCTTCAGCATATTTCTTTTATTTTTGTCTTTTTATGCTCCATTTAGCCTTCAGGTGCCATTATGCTAATTTCAGCGTTTTGCTTTAGGTTTACTTATTTTAACTTTTAGCTATGGTTTTTCCAGATTTTAGTTTTTTGCTACAATTTCTTTCTGATTTTAGCTTTTAGCTACTATTCTGCTAATTTGATATTTAGCTATTTTTGTGCTCATTTTAGCTTTTAGCTTCTTTTCAGCTGGGTAAAGTTTTTTTTTTAACTGTTCTGTTCATTTTAGCTCCTAATTGCTGTTTTGCCCATTTATGATTTTAGCTGATGTTCTTCTCGTTTTATCTTTCCACTGTTCTGCTCAGTTCGGCTTGTGTTCTCTTTAACTTAACTAGCCTTCTGATTGTTTCAGGTTTTGTTCTGCTTGTGTTAACATGAACATTTCAGTTTCAGCTTTTTCAACAAATTTCAGCACTCAGTATTCACACTGCATTTTCACACAAAATGCAATTTGCCTTGTGATCTTTTTTTGTGTCTCAATCCGCTACAGGGCTGAACATCATGCTGTCCCATTTGTCTAAGCATGGACAGCGTGTAAAATTTCAAAACAACACTGCAAAACATTTGATCGAACCAATTAAATGCTTTACAGCATGCTGTTTATTTTGTCTTTCTTGCTCTGAAGTAAAGGAAAAAGGGCACTCACACACACAAACACTCCATCTACAAAGCTGCTTTTCAAATGCTGAGAAACTATATCAGCGTGGATAATGCAGTTAGACGTTTGCATGTGAAAAAAGACCACAGGAAAGCTTCATCAAAAGAAACTAGCTATTAGCTCTGGTTGCAGCACACCCATTCTGCCAGTTTTAAACTCACAAACAAAGTCTTGACTATTTTTTATGACTGAGTGGTGAGAACACATAAATGCCTTAAATTTAATGAAGCACAAAGTTGTGTCAGCACGTCACACAGTTAATCCACCATGACCTGTGTATGTCACTGATCTCATGTATGAATTGTTTGTTGTACTGTAAGCTGGACACAGCTTCATGACTCAGAACTCTTGTTGTTGTTGTTGTTGTGGAAAGCACAGAGGCTGAGATCCAGACAATGTTTGATTTGAAGTCTTTTAATAAAGTTAAACTGGTTAATAAGCTGCAGGGTCAGATGGTTCTGCAGTGAGTCAGGCCTCCAGCTGCTGACAGACATTGTGTTCGGAGGCTGACCTTTGTCACAATGATGGAGTGAGCGAGTTTTTACGGGCGCAAAACAATCATCAGCTAAAACAGTGACATTGTGTTTGTAGGAGCAAGTGTGCGTGTGACTCGTGAGTTCCTGCATGCATGCACTTTTATATAAATGTGCTCTTGTAAGCTTGTTTGACTATGTGGTTCTATGTAACCTCTAAACCAAAATCTTTGCAAAAGAGTAAAAATTCTTTCCTCCCACTTTTTATCACCTGCTGTCAAACAGGCAAAAGCGAACAATAATGTTCTGTTTGGTAATGAAACTTACAGAAAATAATCAATGTATGTACTTCTGGTTAACTTTTAAAGTCAATCCAATTAAAGATGGCTGCCATAGAAACCCAAAAATGGCTAGAACTCAGTCTGGTTTACATATATTGAGCTACAATTTAGTGTAGTTGTAGCTGAGAGTCGGTTACAACACATAGTCTAAGTGCTATTATTGCACAACATGTTTGCTTAAAATTCAAGATGGACTCTAAAGCTAACTGACATTAACCAACAGAAAACGTTCATAATTCAGTTAATTTTACAGATATTGAGCTAAAATTTAATGTGGTCATAGATGAGAGTCATTGACAATACATACTCTGAGCGGGACTTATTCCGATATTGCTTGAGATCACACATAGTGTTGTTTTAAAGGTTTGACTAAATGGCTTTGTCATTTCTCAACAAAGATGCTCTTAGTTTAAAACTCTGGCATGAAAGGCATGAAAGGTGGAGAGAGATATGCATTCCTTTAAGGAATGCCTGGCTTTTATTTTGGTGGATGTTTTTAGTGGCATTGACCTCTGTTACATAAAGCTAAAGCTGGAAAGAAAAGATGAAGACCACTGTTCCATTTCCATTTTCCATTTTTTAGAACTTTCTTACACTTATTGTGAAGTCGTTTCCTCCGATCCTCACCCAGACTTCCCCCACTTTGTTTTAATTTCCGTTTCTCATTAGAAGTGCTGATCTAGCAGAGGCTGACCATCTTTGTTTTCTCAGAACATTTTCAGGACAAAGATCATAAATTTAACTGTAAAACTCCGTCACTTAGGGTGTTATATATGTTTGCTGAGCTAGCAGTTTTTTGTGAAATCAGATATGACATTTTATCTCACTTGCACACCAATGTCTTTCTTAAGACAAAAAGTCATTTTGTAGGAAAGATTCTTCATATTTTAAAGTTTGGCATTTCCTGAAAAACAAGTTCAAAATGTTTATAACTCATCGTGTGCTTGAGGCTAAAAATGGTAGGCTAACTTGTGTCCATGCATACTCGAATGTCAAATTTCAGTTTTCAGCAGAGCTGACGCTAAATGATTGATGGTTCCATTTCAGGCCACTAAACAGACCAGATCAGAGCACACCGAGCTTTGCAGAAACAGGGCAGCCTTGCAGTCTGTTTTTACAAGAAATATATGAAATTATAGGAACAAAATGCAGTTTTACTGCTTCTGAGCTCAAATTTGATGTGTAGTAGATGACTGTCGTTCACAACACTTACTCTGTGTGGTATATTCTGTTCTGTTCTTTTCTATTCCAGACCCATTATTAATTCAGCTAATTTCCTTTTGTGGAGAATATGCAACTACTGCTTTATTGTCATGCTGACTACTTGTCTACTAAGTTACATTTATTTTCATAACTGCATGTATTATTATCATAATACTATAGTGTTTATGTTTAACAAATGAGCTAAATAAGCTAGCAGTGACTCAGACTGACTCACACACACTGCTGTCACCGTCTTCTGAAGTGGGACACACACACACAGAAATCAACAAAGACTCCAAGGTGTCCCCAAGCAAATGGTGACAGCTGGTCTCAGTGTCAATTTTCATGTTTTTGCAAAAAAAACCCAAAAGCAAATATCTGAATAGTTTCCCCGAAACATTTGACGAGGTATGACACACACATAGTGTATGCACATGTTTGCACACATAAATGAAAGGATATATTTTGACATGATGACATATTTCACAAACCAAGAAACTTTTCAACTTTACACATACACACACAGACAACCCAATTCCTAAAAAGTTGGGATATTGTGTAAAATAAAAAAGTTAAAGCCTAAAATATTGTGTAATGAAACATTATTCTTAATTAGTTTGACTATTTTTAGAGTGGAGTGGTGAACCCCTGCCCATCTTTACTTCTGAGAGATTCAGCTTTTCTAAAATGCTCTTTTTAAACCCAGTTCTTTTACTGACCTGTTGCCAATAAACCTACTTTGTTGTAACATGCTCCTTTAGCTGTTTCCTATTTGCACCACTTTCTTTAACAGCTTTTTGTTGTCTTTGTCCCAAATTTTGAGATCTGTTGCCATTGAATTCAAAATTATCTTATTTTTCTATAAATGGTTCAGTTTCGTAGTTTAAACATTTGATGTGTTTATAATGTTCCAATGTAAATAAAATATGACTTTGTGAGATTTGCATCATTGCATTCTGTTTTTATTTACATTTTACACAATGTCCCAACCTTTTTGACCTGTGTTCTTTTCTTTTCTGTTCTTTTTTATTGAAAAATAAAAAAACAAACTCAAAACAACAGCAAGAACAAAAATCTTTAATGCTTCATCTTCTTTGAGTTCATCTTTCTGTTTTTAACCTTTTTACTCTGCTGGAGAAGTCTTTTTCTACAGCCCTTTTCTCTCAGCATTCTTACATAATCAACTCATAAAAAGGAAACAGATTATTGTGTTCAGACATGAAATGGACAAAAAGCTCAGACCAAGGCGTGTACTGGAGTACACGCAGTGTTCTAATCCTTCTTCCATTCACTTATTTTTTCCTTCAACTTCAGTATGAAAACAGTGACTCATTCATCTCATCTGCACAGGTGGATCATGTGACCAGATTTTTGTGCTTTTTATAGTTTGTTTAGCAGCTCAAAAATCAATAGACAAACTCTGGCCTCCTTATGGAAGCTGAAACCAATTCAAGTGCAAGCTTGAACAACCCATTTAGGATACAAAAGGTGAGGAAGGAAGGAAGGAAGGAAGGATGGAAAGCATGGGGGAGAGGAAACCAAAGGAGACTGGCATCTGTTACTTTTCCAAGAGGGTTTGACTCACTGTTTTCTTTACATGGCCACAGAGAAAAATGGAAGAAGGAGCAGAGACCTTTTAGACTCCACACGCTCAATGTGTTTTTGTTGTTTTAGCTGCTGCTGGGGTTAAATCAGTCTCCATCCCATATCTCTTCCTGCTTCATGCTGTTTGCCTGATTCTTAGCCAGGTGGTTCCTGTCCTCTACCGTGTGTTGTACCAGTCTCATATGGCTGTGGCTCTCAGAGAGTCACCAGCACTTTTCAGGGTCAACAAACTGTTTGCTGTTTGTTGTGCACAAAACCACCTGCTTCACCACCAGCTGTCACAGTCCATTACCTTTGGATAACCGATTTTTTAGAAAGCCATTTTTATCTGAGGTTGCTCAACTGCTTTCTGTCATCATCATGTCAGTAGTCAGTTTATTATTTCAGCTTTTGTTTTGCCACAGTTAGTCACAGGCTTTTTATTGATTTCAGCTGGGTAAAGAGCAACAAATCCCCTGTGTGTCCAGTTATGTAAACCAGATATATGAAACTGGAAACCAAACATGTGTGTTCTGCAGCATAAAACTCAATTTTTTTATAATTAATATCATTGCCTATTTATGGCAGTGGGTGATATTGTAATTGGTGGTGTTTGTTTGTGTGTGTGTGTGTGTGTGTGTGTGTGTGTGTGTTTGTGCTGTTTGTCAGTTAGAAAAAATATTTAATGAACCACTTGACAGGTTTTAATTAAACTATCAGAAAGTAATCATTGAATGTACTGATTAACATCTAATTAACTTTTGGAGTCAACTCAATTAAGGATGGCAGCCACAGCTAATCGATCTTGACAAACACAAAATTAGCTTAAACTCTGTCAATTTTACAGAGCTCAAATTTGGTGTGGTAGTAGCTGAGATTTATCGCCACCACATACTCTGAGTGCTAACGGATCACACAAGATCTTGGTTTATAATTTTGTTGCAGCGGGCAACATTAAAATCTTCAAGAAATTCTAGTTTTTATTTGAAATGAACAGTGATTTTTAGATGTAGCCCAGTTGTAGAATAATACAAGTCCATGGATCTTTAAAAAAAAATTAAAAAAAGTACCTCTGTATTCTTTTTAACACCATATTATATTCTATTAGATGAAATCAGATTTTAGGACGTGAGGAAAGAGAGATGGAACAGCAAATGCCACTAAAATTCCTAGCAAGTTTCTTAAACTGTTAATGTAACCAACAACACTTTGCCATTAATTCTTTTGTGCTTTTTAGACAGAAACACAAGTTCCACTCATGAGCATCATAATTTATCCCATAATTGCAGGTCAAAGTGCAGAATTAAAAAAAGAAACTACAAATAAATGCCACTTTGGCATGTTTACAGGTTGAGCTTTTAAGACTTTTCCAGGCCAGGAGACGGGACCGTAATCCTCTCAGCATGAGATCCAGGCTCATTAAAGCACCCCACCCCTCTGAATCTGAGAGGACCCGTCAGCAGCTCAAC
The DNA here is from genome assembly GCA_028566095.1 of Kryptolebias brasiliensis. Lineage (NCBI taxonomy): Eukaryota > Metazoa > Chordata > Actinopteri > Cyprinodontiformes > Rivulidae > Kryptolebias > Kryptolebias brasiliensis. Next base: position 20,167,298 of record JAOXNZ010000038.1, read on the forward strand.
CCAGTTTGGGTGTGACCCCTTCAAGAGACCTGGCTGCAGTCCCTTATTCTGCATCCTGGGAACTAAACCTTTAAACCTAAACACAGATTGGAGGCCTGTTTGAATGAGCATCGATTCACAGATTTCCATTCATCTAAACCTACAATAAGTTTACCCACCTATTATTTAGCAAGGTTGTGTGGAGCTGAAGTCTGTCCCTGTTTACATTAGAGGTGAGACGCTACATCCTGGACCTTCACAGCACTTTGTTAGATATTTCCTCCACCAAGAAGGAAATTAGGTGTTCAGTGACTTTTGTTTATTTATTTGTCTGTCTCTTGGCAAGGAAATCTAACTGATTGAATTTCATAAACCTCAGGCAGGAAAAGAACTGAGCCGAGTTTCTTCCATTACAGCTGTGAAAAAGGTCAGTTTAAAAAAGGTTGGCAGTTTACTAAAAACTGACTAGGAAGACAACTACTGAAGAATGGACCTGACTCGTGCAGCAACATGAAAATTAACTTGAAAAAATAAAAGGTTGGTCATATTATTGTCATATGTTGATACTAAACATCCCAAAGCAAAGAAGACACTGAACAGCAGTTTTCTGTTGTCCAAGAAACCAAATTTCACCCAATATATACAGGATTTACTTTCTTATTGAGCCCAGAGGGAAATTCTAAATAAATTGTAGAAAATGCTTGTGTGGAAAACTGTCAGATGTCAACAATGCTAAAAAGTTTATCAAAAAGTGATGATGGATTCCTGTTTTCTACTTTGTTCTCATTTGAACAACCAAGGTAGGTGTTAAAGGGATAGTCTGGCCATTTTTGAAGTCACTTTCAGTCAAATAGTTATCAGTAGTAAATAGTAATAGTGGAAGTTTCGACCGTTGTAAACAAAGCCAGTCGAAATATAAGGTATTATCTTAATTTGTGAGACCAGGGACATAAAAATGATGTGCAGTCCCACAAATACAGGGACACCTGGTCACTATGTTACCAAGCCTCATTTTTGTCCTTAAAAGTCAAACATCACCACAGATCCAGTTTCAGGCCCTCTAAAACAATGAACTCAACTCAATATGCTGCACTTCCAGAAAACAGTCCTTTTCTCCCTCTTTAAGGCCGTATGCGCCTCAACACTTCCCCCCTGTGTTCATGTTTAGTACTGCACCCTCACAGAGCGGCCTTCTGGATTTGATGGGAGGAGCTGAGGGGTGGAGCTTCACTTTGGCTCTGCTCTTCTCACAAACCAGACTCAGGTAGATGCTTTCAAAGACTGAGTTGTACAACAAATGCAAACTGTCTGGAAGTTGCATTTGATGGGAGTGACGTGCAGAGCCTGCACTGCGCGGTAAATGGACTTCGAAATCAAGCAGCCAGATGTTGCTCTCAGCTGATTAGATGATAAGAGCCTCACTAACAATGGGAAGTTTTTTGGCTGATCTGTTCATTCTCCTGCTGATTTCTGGGCACGTTTATGGAGGTAAGGCGCTGCAGCTAGAGAGAGAGAGAGAGAGAGAGAGAAACACTTCTTCTCGTAACATGATATTTTAAAATAAATAAATAAATAACATCAACTGTTAAACTATACTGTGTTTACATTGCTGCGACATAACTGCTCAGGGTGTAAAAATAATTTGTTGTTTGGTTGCAATTTGTGACTTTGCCATTCATATATTTTGTCCTTAAATTAATTCCAACAGAATTAAGATCTGCTACAAACTAAAAGACAATCTAGATGTGAGTGTTGTCTGACAGTTGGAGCTTATTGTTTAATCCAGTCTCCTACTGTGGGCATATGGCAATATTTTGTATTATACTTTGACTTGTTTTGACACAGTGAGGTGTTTACTTGATATGATGTTCCACTGTTTATCTAACCTTTCTTGGAAAAAAGTCCTTACTATTACCACACAAATAAAATAGCATCAACAAGATTATTCTGCCCTCTTTGCTGCTAAGCAATTATTTGGATTGCAAAAGCAAGCAAGACGAAAAGCTTATATATTTTTGTGTGAACAGGAGCTCCGAGTCAGATTTTTGTCCAAACATATCAAAAGTTGCTGCTTCTGTATGGGAAAATATAAAAACAGCCTTCAATATTGCCTCAAATAGTTGTGCACATCTCATCCCACTCATTCAAGGTGTCAGTGGCTATAGGAAGATTACTAATAATCCACTGTTCAGGTATATAGAGGCAGATTAAGACGCACATGGGTTATAATGACCATGGGTTTATGGGCTTTATGAAGAGCATCATGCTGGGCCAGCCTGCTGACTGAGTGCTTCTCACTGAAACCAGTCTTATCACGCACAATAACAGCTTTATTAACAAACTTTAGCACTTGCAGACAGTAACCAGAAATGGAAAGCGACTAATAGGCAAAAAAAAAAAAAAAAAGCAAATGTAAAATCTCCTGTGCAGGCAAGAAAACAGAATTTGAAATTATATAGTTTTTTTATTTTTAAAACTTGCAAAATAAAAGAGTTTGTTGTGTTTTCCAACCTAATATATTTGGGTGAACTGTCTCCTTGTTCATTGCAAAAATATTTCTGACACTAAACCATTAATATTTACGTTTTTACAAAATAACATAACATTATTTTCAATGTGGATGCAATTACTGCAAAAATCTTTGTTTAGGAACTAAAAACTGTGACAAAAAGGATATTTTTCTGTTTATAAAAGTCTGGTGTGTGCAAAATGTGAACAAAAGAAAATTAAATTATTTTGCTGTAATGCAGAACTGCTTATGTGAGCAGAACTTTTCATATCTAATTAATACAAATTCTTGCCTTTGTTTTCTTTCCCAAATTAATGGCAAACTGGGAGACAGAATATAGTCAGTTTTTGTTTTTTACTTCCTAATATGAGTTATACAAACAGTTCTTTAATTAATTTGCTGTGTTTACTGCTGTTGTGAATGGCTGTGCCTTTTGTTTTTCAGAGTTATTAATGTCACCAATACACAACCACGCACGCAGAGCGATCACTCTGACCTCTGTTTGCTGTATGTTGTTGTATGGTTCCACAAATGGACCCTCGCTTTGACTGAGTGCTCCATTACCACTGTTTTGTAGGTCAAATCAATGGAAATAAAGACAGCTTTACTTTTTTATTAGTCACACTTAATGGAAGGTACATTGACTTCACTAAATGCAAGTACGTTCTACATCTACTGTTTTAAAACAGATTTTCCACATCTGTCAAAACTAAACTATAGGATGTCAGCTACCAGCTATAGGATGAGTTGTAATTGCATTTACTGCTAATATTTAAGTTTTAATCATTAGAAATGTTAAAGATTATGACGCATGGAATATTACCCCCATCAGATCCAGACTTCAGTATGACTCATTTTGACAAGAAATTACATGTTAGCTCGTTAAAGATGATGGCAATCTAAGTGCATGTTACCATGTACACACAATGTTAACATTTAGCTCAAAGTACTGTTCCAATAAACAGCCTTATAGATATATATAAGTTTGCATTGCCATAGGCATACATTTTCTTTCAGATTTAAAACTTTTCTTTAAATTATATTGCAAATGTGATTTTCCCACTCTAATTTCACAGCTTGTACAATGAAAAACAGTTTATGACAACTGGGGTTCCATTTTGTACAAGTAAAAGGCCAGTTTGTGTCATCTGGGTCAAACAGCGAAGTCTAATGAGCATCAGAACACTGAATCCATTAGCAGTCATTAATTGAATTCAGATAAAAGCTACAAAGTGCAGAATAGACAAGACACCACATTGACAAATGAGTCACATCAGATTAATGGATAGCAAATTAGTGAGTGATCATCACCAAGTTGGTATAACACCACCACAAATCAACACATTTTTCAAAACATGTAGTCCTCAGAAGACCTTTTTTGTTTTCATTTTTAATGAACACATTTACAAAGTTTCTTTATCTGGCTGCATTGTTGGCCTAAAATTTTCCTCTACTTCTCTGTGTTGCAGTTTCCTTCTATGGCAATAGCTACATTCACCTGCAAACTGTAGAGAAGTCCATTCAGACGTTAATCCATGTACGATTTCGAACCTCCAGCCAGTCGGGGCTGCTGTTTTTAGCTGCAGGAAGCAAAGACTTTTGTCTTTTGGAGCTGATCTCTGGACATCTGCAGGTAAGACTTGATAAATTAAGACACATAAAAAGTAACCGACAGCTTTTGGATGGAAACAGGAAAATGAGAGATATAACAGTTTTTTTTTTTTTTGTTTTGGAGAAATAAAATCAATTTCAGTGCTAGTATTATGGCTGTAGAGCAGTTAGAGCCTCCCAGAGGGATTGATTGACACATTCAAGGAAAGGAAGGGGAAAAAAATGCCTTGGGACATTACAGCCAAACATTTTAACTGAGATATGTTGGTTTTTACAATCCAGAGGCAAGTCAGAAGGAAGGCATTCAAAATGGTGTCAGATTTCTTGACTAAAGAAAAAAAAAAGTAAACCCCCTGGTATTGGCTTCATTTTACAACAAGTTCCTTCATGACTGAGGCTGCAGGAGACAACCACATTTGTGTTGATTTTCTTGTTTTATTTGATCTAAAATGTGTAATTTATGTAAGGGCATAGATAGAGAAATAATAATAATATTAAGATGTCCATAAATAAGAAATCCCATGTGTCTTCATCTTTTCCCTCTCATCCCCACCCTCACACCTCAGGTACGCCTAAACCTGGGCTCAGGTGAGCGTTTGCTGCACTCAGAAAAGGGCATCCATCTTAATGATCTTATGTGGCACGCAGTGGATCTAAACCACACACACCACAATATCAACATGATAGTGGACCAAACCTCAAACATTAATCTTCAAATGCCAGGACCAGATCTGGAGCTCAGTGTTGAAGATGGGCTCCTCGTTGGTGGGACAGCCAGACTGAACCATCATTACCTTCGAAATATCTCAACTGGGTTTAGAGGTTGTATGGATGAAGTTGTCTTCAATGATCACAACATACTGTCCAGTTTCACGCAGAAATCTGGATACAGAAGCATCCATGAGGTATCTCTGGGTTGTAGTCCACAGTTTTCAGCAACGGAAGAAGATCCTGTGAATTTTTTCAGTTCTAAAGCTTTTATTTTGCTTCCACAATGGGAGGTACTTCAAGAGGGGACATTCGAGTGTGAACTGTACCCTTCCACAAAAGAAGAGAATGGCATGGTCTTGTATAGCTCTGGAAGTGAGGGAGTGTTTGTAGCCATTGAGATAAGAAATGGTCACCTTGTGGCTTCAGTTGGAAACGAAAGAGGGAGTAAAACTGAGCTGCATTCCTTGACAAGTGTCTACAGCAACCAGTCCTGGTACACTATCCAGCTTCACTTGCTGCCTCGTAGCGTTCAAATGAAGGTGGGTAAGGAGTTGGTGAAGGCCAGCCTGAGTCAGGAGCTTCAGGCCATCCAACTCAAGGGGCCTTTTTTTCTTGGGAGACGAAATGATAATGCACTGGAAAAAGCAGGATTGCCTTCTTTTCCATCAGAAAGAAGAGGAGGAAACTCCTTTAAAGGCTGCCTCCGAAACATTAGGGTGAACTCTCAAAAAACTGGCTTACCTCATGCGATAGTCACCAAAGACATTACTGTGGGATGTAACGTAGGGCAAGCTCGAAAGACAGTGATTACCTTGAACCCAACAGATCCTTCTGAGTTTAATGTAACAACCACACAGGAAATCAACCAGAACGTTTTGTTGATAAGAAGGCTGGAGGTAGCGGAGGGAGGACAGGCCCTGCTTGAATCCAAACACTTGAAGGTAAAACAATTTATGTTTTGCTTTTACATCTGTTGGATTTGTCTTCTGTATTGTTTGAGATTTATTTCTGTTTGCAGGTGAGTCTGGATTTTCACAAACTTGGCATCTATCCATCACAGTTAGTGTTCCGCATTGAAGAGCATCCAGTTCATGGCCAGCTCCGTCTGAACCTTGGTCCAAATCCAGATAGGTTGCCTGATGAAAAGCAGGAGAGAATTATTACAGTAGGCACAGAGGAAAAGGACTGGACGTTCAGTATGCTGGACTTGTGGCAGGGACGGGTTATGTACGTCCACAGTGGTTCAGAGGACCCAAATGACTTCTTCACATTTTCAGTTTTCACCAACAATAAGCGAGAGCTTCCAATGTTTCTGAAGGACAATCCTCTGTATCGGTTTGATATCAGCATAAGTCCTGTGAACGATGCTCCTGTGCTCAGCTTGCCACAGGGAAACCTTTTTACTCTGCTGGAGAAATCCAAACGAAAGGTATGCATTGCAAAATCCCAGAATGATGAAAATGTTAGGTTTAGTCAACACAAGAAAATCAAAACTAATGTATTTACAATGATCTCAGTTGACAACAGATGTGCTGAGCGTGTCAGACCCAGACAGCGGTCCTGAAGAGCTGCTTTTCAGCTCCATGGGGAACCTCAATGCTGAAGCTGGGTACCTTGAGCACCATGATTCCCCTGGCAGGTGGGTGCTATGGCTGATGCAACTTGATGAGAGCCTTAAAAAATCTTATTGGAGAGCTTCTTATGGTATGAATATTGAAAATAAAAGCTGAAAACATGGTTTAGTTGCATGGAGTAAATAAGTGGATAAGCAGAAAGAGGAATGAAAGAGTGAAACATGGCAAATAACACAAAGCTGTCTTTTTTCCAGGGTCATCAACTTGTTCTCTCTAAATGATCTACAGGAGGGTAAGATCAGCTTTGTGCACACAGGGGTTTCTACCTCCAGGCTGGCACTCAGGGTCAGTGATGGACAAAGAGTGAGTCAAACACTGGCTTTCCAAAAATACAATAAACTCAGAAATCTTAGCCAGAAAAGTGAAATGTATATTGTTTTTTAAACAGACTCTCTCTTTAGGCTCAAATTGCTATTTTCTCTTCTTTATTTCACGGCTTTTCTCTCCATCTATCTATGCTCCTCCATTTCTTTTTACTGATTCTCATCTCTTGTATCTTTTCATTTTCCCAGGTGAGCAACACAGTGGTTTTAAGGATTATGACAGTAAAACTCGAATACCGACTGGTGAATCATACTGGACTAGAGGTGAACCAAGGCGAAGCTTCCATCATTACCACTGGTCACCTTGCAGTACGGGTTAATGTGGCTGTTAACACCGTAGATATCTGGTATGATGTCACAGAATTGCCAAAACATGGTGAGATTCAGAGATTACATTCTAGCGGTGACTGGAAATCAACTACCTTCTTCTCACAAAAGCTTCTAGAAAGGGAAAAGATCCGATACATCAACACCTACCGTGGTATCCAGACTCAGAGCAACATCACTGATTACTTCAAATGTAGGATCATCATTAATTCCCAGGCCAAAGAGGAGGTTGTATTCCCTATAGAGATACGGTGGGTTCAGTTAAAGGTAACACGAAGCAAGATGGAAATTAATGGCCTTGAGACTGCTGTTCTGACTCCTGAAGACCTCCATGTGATTTCTAAGGGTGTTAAACTCAGTGAGAGCGAGATCTTCTTTAGGCTTCTGACAGTAGCAAAGAAAGGGCAGCTGTTTCTCAACCGAAAGGTTCTGCAAAGGAACTCGACCTTCAGCCAGAAGAACATTACAGATGGTTTGGTGAAGTATGAACTCTTCAACAGGCTGCATGATGACACTCGAGACTCCTTCAGCTTTCAGGTGTTTTTGTTGCACGCCACCTCAACACCATACGACTTCAGAATCAACATCAAAGCTGAGTCAACCGCCGTCACTATTGTAAACAAAGGTCTTTCAGTCCTGGAAGGAGCAAGCAAAGTAATTACTAAAGACGTTTTGTTCACTCACACGGCGAGTAACGTTATAATGGAGGTCCATTATAACGTTACGGTGAGCCCAAAATATGGGCAGATACGGAAGATCAACCTGTCCAACTCAACTTCAATCAATGACAACATTGTGAAGTTCACAAATCACGATATCACTGAGGAGCGGATCATGTATGTTCACAATGACAGTGAGATCAAGCATGATTTCTTTATGTTTCAGGTTATTGTTCTGAAATCACACAAACACACAAAGAAGGAGGACAGAATCACAGCGGAGCAAACCTTTAATATCTCTGTGCAGCTCGTCAATGATCAGAGACCTGTTAGGGTTGTGGATAAAATTTTCCATGTGGCTCGTGATGGACAAAGGCTGGTGACGCTAAATGATCTATGTTACCGTGATGATGACTCCGATTTTGAGGACAGCTGGTTGGTCTACACACGGAGGGGAATTCCGATGGGGGAGTTGGTGCTGGCCAGTGATCCCAGTCGCAGGCTGTACGAGTTCACACAGCGTGACCTCGAGCAGGTCAGCATTTACATTCATCTGTAAAGAAATCTGATGAGCCAATGCATGGATTTAGTAAATTTGTGAATATTGGTTGAGCAAAATCTGTTATCATACAGGAGACAGTGGTTCCAGAAGGATCTTGTAGAAATGAAAATTAGAATGAGTAATTTCATTGTCATGGAAATGGGAAACAAGAGACTTAGAATTTTTAAGAATATATTGTAGGAAACTGGGAACAAAGGCACTTTTTTAAAAACAAGTTTCCTTCTTCTAACTTTTTCACATGTGCTGTGTTGCTTTGTAGGTCTATTGCTTAATACTGAAAATACTGAAAAAATTGCAAACCTAGAAAATGAAACTCCACTCTATTCATCAGTTGAATATTGATCCCAACGCAGTTTTAAAACTAAATACCCAGGTGCCTTCAATCCCTGAATACACAAGTTTAATTATTATTAAAAAATGGATGCAGATTCTTCAACAGATTGCATTCTTTATGAAGACCATTAATACTATATTTCAACATCATTGCTTATTGTTTGCTTCTTTCCCCAGAATAAGGTGTTGTTTATCCACAGCGGGGTGAGTTTAGGACGTTTTGTCCTTTTCGTAACTGATGGAAAACATTATGTTTCAGCTCTACTGGAGGTAAATATATTTTAAGCTTTGTATTTTATTGTAGTTATTTACACTATAATTCCTGTGGACTATGATGTTTGCATAAATCGTTCTGGTCTGTAGTGAGAGTAGGGAGCAGGTGGAAGAGATTCAGGAGAGGTAGAGGTGTGCTCTGATGAGAAGAGAATCAAAAGTCAGTAGAAGCATGACAGAATCCATGTATGTGAATGAGAGGGAGACAGGTGTAACAGTGAAGCTGAAATGTGTGGAGGTAGTTTTATGGACAGATGTTGGAATAGGCATTTGGAGAACAATAATGTCAATAACATGAAAACCCAAAAGCCAGGTAAAAAGAATGGCAACTAAAAGTTTTAAAAGCCAAGAAATAGACTACCACAAACAGAAGGTACATTAGTAACTGTAATGTGCTGTGTAATCAGTCATTATGAATGCTTAAACCCATTACTCTATGTTCACACTATTTATTACCTTTTTTTATCATACCACTGAATAATTTGCTTCTGTTTGATATGTACCTGGTTGGCACAGGTGATGGCACAGGATCCCTACCTGCAGGTGGAGAACAACACAGGTTTGATGGTCCAGCAGGGTGGGATTACAACCCTGTCTTCTGCTAACCTCAGTGTCACCAGCAACCTTGACATCCGAGACCCCAAGGAGGTCACCTTTGAGATCTTTATTCCACCTAAACACGGCGTGCTCTGCTTTAATGATGGACAGAGGGAGACCATAATAGGAACAGATGCCATTTCAGTGTTCACCCAGGGAGACCTGGTGGCAGGGCGCCTGGCGTACTATCACAGCGGAAACAATGAGCTGTTGGATGTTTTCAATGTGACAGCAAGAGCAAGAGAAAGGAGCACAGAAAGGCGGACAGAAAGAGGGAGGAGGGAGGTACATTTGGATATTGGAGTGCCTGTAAAAATCTACCTGGAAAGTCATCAGAGACCTCCAATTGTCAAAAGCAACCACCCAGTTGTGGTGGGAGAGGGACAGAATGTCTCTATAAGTAGGGAACATCTAGAGGTAAGGTTTTTTAAGTTTTTACTTTGCTGATATTTTGTTCCATGATCACCAAACCCACCAAAATTTGTGAAAATATGCAGCTCAGTAATGTCAAACATTGCAACTCCAAGATGCAATATTTTATTTTCCATTCCATTTCTGCAGGTGGTGCATGAGGACAGTCAGCCATCAGATATGATATTTACTGTCCTACACTCTCCTACAGTGGGCATCATTTATAAATTATCCACTGCCAAAAAGAATCATATAAATGGAGAAAAGCATCACATGCATAAGGTATATCTACCACAGATTTGCTTTTTGAGAAGTTTAAAATGTGAAGAACATTTTCAACTTTCCCTACATCTTGAAATTGAAAAGCCATACTAAAAAAGAACTAGTTATTGATTAAAAAGTTTCTAAAAGTGTTTGATAATTTAACACCAGAACCTTGCATTTCCTAACTAGGATAGGTGACTTTTTTACATATTTTTATCACTTCTACCAATGGTGAAGCTCTATAATTTTCAGTACAATTATGTGTGGTTTGATATTGTGCACTTCAACCAGATTTACTGGAAAACTGATAAGATTTTCTCATATACATAAATATAAAAGGAGTATTTCATAAGAACATAAGAACTGTTTTTTTTTTGCCTAAACCCAAAAAGTCTTTTGTCCATGTCATCATTCTTTTTCCCATCTAATAAATAATTTCCTAAGCTAGCCCCAAATGTGTGACATACAGCATTAAATGCCCAACAATCCACATCTAAATAGTCCTTGATTTTTTTGTTGTATTTATTTTTTATCCAGTTTTCCTCTGTTCTGGGCATCGAGGAGCAACCTGTAGCCTCCTTCACTCAAGAGGATCTCAACCAGGGATTAATCATCTATAACCATCAGGCTGCAGGAAGCTCTAATGACTCTATTCTGTTGGAGGCAACCAATGGAGTGACAAAGGTTGGACCCGTCAGGCTTCTGATTAATATCATACCAATCCTCCTTCCTCTGCAGGTAGCACAAGTTTAAATAGATACTTATTACAACAGAAGTTCTAACTCAACATGAAAACATAAGCAAATTGAAATTTTAAACTGTAGCCACTCAGCCTGTCTTTTGTTTGTTTAGGTGTCTAACTTGATTCTTGATGAGGGGACATCCCAGCCTCTCACTTCTAAAATCATCAAGGTTGCAAGTCATCACTTCTCAGGGATGAATTTTTTGTACCAAGTCATTGTTCCACCAAAATTTGGACACTTGGAGCACAGCCGGATTCCAGGGATGCCTATCAATGCTTTTACACACACAGAGGTTTGACTGAGCTCAGAAAACACACATCTGAATACATCATTTGTGTCTATATCTAACATGTACTTTAGTTCAAGATGTGCTTCTTTTTTTGCCACAGGCTTTACAGAACATTCAAAGATTGTTAGCATGTTAATCAGACATATATAAGAGTGTAATATGCCCAGCTTATTCCAATGACAAATATATGCAGGCATAATAAAATATGTGTCTCTATGAAAAAATATTCATCAATATTTGAGCAAAACTATGTTAGAATTTGTAATTTCATTTTTTTGGTCTAACATCTGGTTCCAGGTAGAGCGTGAGTACATCTCCTATGTTCATGATGGCAGTGAAACACTGAGGGACAACTTTACCATTGTGGCCAACCAAACAGAAATAAAGAAGCACAGCCTGCCGTGCACTGTTCACATCAGCGTCACACCGGTCAATGATGAGACGCCTGTTGTCACGACCAACCAAGGCCTGAAGGTGGGAAATACCCCCCACAGAAATTATTATCAACTGTAGGAGAAAATGTATGTACGCTAGTGTGGTTTCTAAGAAGGTTTCGTGTTTAGCCTGTGTTGTGGTCCACACTAATGGACGGTCAATTTGTTTGCCATTTTGTTGCAATTTTGCTGTTTTACCACCCATATAAACAGAATAGTGTGGCATTGTGCATTCTTTGTTTAGAACATGCTTTTTCTCAATCTACTTTTGAAGATAATCACTATGTGGATTCCTTCCTGTCCTTCCTTGGGTTCTTCAGGTGTGGATGGGTTCAGTAACGGAGATAACCACAAACGAGCTTAGTGCAGAAGACTCTGACACTCCACCTGAGGGGCTGGAGTTCATCATCACCCCCCCCAGCAATGGACACTTGGCTCTGAAGAGCGCCCCCTCCCGACACATCCTGAACTTCACCCAAAATCACATCCAAAACACACAGCTGGTGTTTGTGCACAATGGTACACATGTGGTGGTGTCATTGTCAATGGGATCCTTTTACCTACATAGAAGCTTGTTAAATCTGTCCTCTCTCCTGCACAGGTCCATTATCAGGTGGTTTTCACTTCCAGGTGAATGACGGAGTGAATGTTGCTCCTCGTCAGATCTTCAGCACAACTGCTCATGCTTTGGTTCTCACCTTGCAGAGAAACCACCCCATGGAGGTCTACCCAGGTATACCTACCTCAGCTTCTGGAGATCACACTACTCACTAAACAGTATAGTGGATTGGATATGCTTTGAGGTTTTTAGAAATTAAAAATTCTCAGAAAACAAATACAGAATTGTAACTGAATATGGTTATCACTTAATTATTAATAAAATTAGACTTTGACACGAAAAACATTTTGCCACATGATGTAATACACAATATGGCCACTAGATGGTCTTGTTACCTTTAGCAAGATAATAGTAAAGCTTTCCATTTGATTTGAAGGTAGTTTTATTTTTAAAACACACTCTCGTTCATATCATATTGTCTTGCCTTTCAATGAGACATTTTTGAAGCAGTTAATTCACTAACACTAACAGGGACTCTACAGTTAGCACCCCTTTTACACTTATAATAGCTTCTGTAAGATTTTGGAGTGTTTTGTGGGAATTTGTGCTCTTCATTCTGTAGAGCATTTATGAGGCATGGCTGTAAGCCCATCTTAATTTTTGCAGCTGTTTGACAGTATGATTTTAAACACTTATAAAACTTGTACATAGAGGTATGACCATTAACTGTCCCTGAATTTCCTTTCTCATTGTGTCTTTTGTTCCTCTCGAAGGCTCTCTGACCCCAATCTCAGACCAGGAGCTTCACGTTGTGACCAACAACGTCAGTGACATCAGAAGAAACCAGTCTGTTGTATTTGCCATAACTTCTCCTCCTAAACTTGGCCGCCTGGTCCAACGAATGCCTGACAACTCTTTCAGAAACGTTTCCACATTTACTCAGAGCATGGTAGGAATGTGTGTGTTTGCATATTGTCATTCTATAGAATATTGAGAGGCCAGACAGAAAGGTTAACTAAGAATAATGCAGAGTAACAATACAATAGCTGACACTGACAAATATTTTGCAAATATTCATTGAGAGATAAGTAAGACCCAAGTTTAACATAAGAAGGGTTAATTGACTAATCAGAATAATACTTTAGAAAATTGTATTTTTCTTTTCCTCCCTCTTTATTTTTATTCTTTCACTCTCCCTCAGGTGAATGATGGGGTTATTGTGTATGATCAAAACAAGCCAGAGACAGTCGGGTGGTCAGCATCAGACTCTTTTTCTTTCACTGTATCATCTCCACCTGTCTTTCTTCCTCCACACACCTTCTCCATTTCAATCTCTTACCAAGCTAATGAGCATCAGGGCAACCCTCAACACAAGACCAGACTTCTGAACAATGCAGGTATCAGTGCTCTTTCAAGACTATGAGCATCTTGCTCCTAGAATAAATGATGATGGTTCAGGAGGGAAACATTTGCCATCTTTATCATTATGTCAGGTGCTGTGGTGAAAGAAGGAGGGAGTGTGACAATTGATCAGTCCAAGCTGGATGCCTCTAATCTGCTGGGAATAATTCCAGAGTCCCAGAGAAAAGACCACCGTGTCATGTATCGAGTGATTTCTCTGCCCCGACACGGAGCTCTGTCTATACGGGGACATAATCTCTCCAGGTGCATGGCTGTTATTTTTTTTTTTAAACTGATGAAACTGCAGTGTAATGAAAACATATTGATGTAATACCATATCAGCAACAAATTCAGATCTATTCTTTAACACAAAACTCTACTAACTTGAAAGAACAGAGTAAAGGATATACTGTATTTTATGTGGATTGCTGCGTACAGATTATGTTGCTCAAATTAAACAATTAAACAAAATGAAAGCATCACATTTAAGTGAGCGATGGAACTTTAGAAGCATAGGCACAGACTGGAAAAGTTAGATACTGAAAATTATAAATGGGTTTTAGGTTATCATCTTTTCACAGGAACCAACCAGATTTCTCCCAAGCCACCCTGAACAAGTTCGGCATCACGTATGTCCACGATGACTCAGAGACAACAAGCGACAGCTTCACTTTTCGGGCCTGGGCAGCTCCTTTCCACCATTCTCCCTCCTCCCGATCATCATCCTTGTCTTTTTTTTCTTCGGATTCCTCGTCTTCCACTTTACTTTCCTCTCTCTATTCTGCTTCATCGTCCTCCTTTCCATCACTTGGCACTGTTTCTCATCGCCATCATGTAAAAGACAGAGTGACAGTGACAGAGATGTTTAACATCACAGTGACGCCTGTTAATGACCATCCACCGCTGATCAGAAGTAAAGCCCCCAGTATGAAAGTTGTGGTTGGAGAGAGAGTTGTTCTTGGACCAGATAATCTTCAGGTGAGACAGTTTATTGAAGCTTTGACTTTACTTTGGTTGGGATGATCTTGGCAAACATTGCTTCTGAACTCTTGTAAAACAATCTTGACACCCTAAATATTCAGGTTGAGGACCATGATACACCACCAGAGGAGCTGCACTATCTTGTGATCAGTAAGCCCAACAATGGCTACCTGACGTTGGGAGAAAGACCAGAACCAGTCACCTCTTTTACTCAGTATGATGTCAACCATAACCGACTACATTTTATACAGCAGGTGAAACCAGTTTAAGTGCCTCAGTGTGAAATACTGTAAATAAAGCTCTAGCTCGGTCAGTGTGCTGATAAAACATTCTTTCTATGTTTCTCCTTCAGGGTGAATCCTCAACAGGAGTTTTTTACTTCAACGTAACCGACGGTCATCACCGTCCGCTCTACAAACTGTTTAGCTTGGAGGTAATTAAACCCACTGTATCCATGGTGAACAACACTGGGCTGTCATTGGTTCAAGGCCGCACTGCTGTGGTCCTGACAACCAACCAGCTGGCAGCTCAAACCAATGGTCAAAGACTAGCCAACATCTCCTACACAGTTACCACACACCCCCTTCATGGACGCATCGCTATAAACGACCAAGAGGTGATCACCTTCTGCCATGAGGACCTCCAGTTTGGTCATGTTGTTTATCACATGACAGATCTTAGTGCATCAGAGGACAGCTTCCAGATCTCAGTCTCAGCATCATCTCCTGGTGTAGATTATGAAACTCTAACAGGGCAGACTGTGAATGTGACTGTGCGGCCTCTGATCTACTTGAGAGAACCAGTTAGAGTTCCAAGTGGTATTGCAGTGAAACTGGGGAAAGCCATGATTGATGCCTCAGAGTTGGCCAGAATCAGCAGAGTCAACCCAGTCTTTGAGATTCTGTCTCCACCAAAACATGGAAAACTAGTCAAGGTAATAGGGATTGTTGTAAACTTTGTCCTTTTCTACAGCTTTGCTACAAGATTTTAATGTAACAAGTAAAATTGTCTATATATGGCAATGTTGATGGATTCTCTTATTTGCTGTATCTGTGTGTTCATATATACAGATTACCTACGATCTTGACCAAACGGCAGAGGTCTTGAAGACATTTACATTCAGAGATGTGGTACAAGGCAGAGTTGCCATCGAGGAGACCCTCAGTGACTCTAACAACCAACTTCAAAATAATGAATCCAGGGTCACAACAACTCGAGGCAATGCACCCGCTACACCTCTCAATGATTCTTTTACCTTCTTGTTGATGGCTGGAAACGTCCAGCCGGCAAAAGGTGAGCTTCACTTCACTATTTTCCCTCACCGTCAGATGCGGCACGGCTCGAGAGGTTCGAATAAAGTGGACAGTTCAAGTCAGGAACGCACGATAACTCACAACAGGACCACTACAGTAGGTGGACAAGGAGCGTCTGCAACGCAGAGTGTGGCAGGGGAAGGTTTGCAACCTCACATTTTGTCACATAAAAAACAAAACAAGACCCAGCGTAAGGGGAAGCCTCATAACCGCTGGGGGAACCACACACGCAGTGGGACTCATGGAGGGAGATCGGGGGGCAGTTCAGAGGGAGCAGGAGACGGGAACATTCATATCCAACATCCTCACACTCCTCCTGTCGCAGAGACACATGGTCCAATGAACCGTCCAGACACTGATCTGGTTCATGTTCAGATCCTTCCTCGCCCTGCCTCCGATCCCCTTCTTATTATCTTGCCACTGCTGGCTTGTTTGCTTCTCATCATAATCCTTGTAGTTCTGATCCTGGTTTTCCGCCACCGCAAAGAGAAACAGGCCAGACAGCGGCTAATGCGTGAACTGGCTGCAGTGCAGTTACCCACTGGGGACAGCCCCTACCTGGGACGGCCAGAGCGCAGCATGGCCATGCCCAATGTGATGGTGACCCCACTTGGCTCTGCAAGCTGTCCAACCTCTCCCAGGGTACCCATGAGTCCAAGGAGGAGTTTGGCTCCTGGGATGACCTTTTGGGGGCCATTTGAATCTGATTTATCAGGTGGAGATGTAAATATTAGAAGGTTTAACAGTAATGAAAGAGACAATATTACTTGTGGTAATTCACCCCCAGTTTCTCCTGCAGGAATCTTCTGGAGATCTCCATCCTCTACTCCATCGCTTAAAAACAACCAGTACTGGGTTTAAGAAGAAGTAATTTAAACATAAACTGTGCCTTAGAGGTGTAATGTCTGAGAATGTCATAACAGGAATACCGATTATCTGCTTTTTAGGGATTGTATTTGGTCAAGTTAGGCACATCTAATGTACTTTTTGAGAAAAAGACAAAAATATGCACAATGTGTGACCTCCAGTTTATTTTCATCCTTAGCATTGGTGTGATGAAAAAATTCTGCAAATACATCTGCAAGAGCAAGTAACATTTAAACTAGATTCTGTACTAGACATGCTGTTGAACTAACATTAAATGAGTGGTATGAAAAGTAATATATTTTTTAAATTACTGATGAACAGGAAGGTGAAGCATCCTGTAGGCAGGACTGGTTCTTTTCATAGTAATCTTTGTTTTAAACAGATGAATTTTGGTTAGCATACACTTTAGTAAGTTAGGTAATGGATAACAGCCTTTCACTGCGACTTGTTGATGAGGTACTTTCTCAAAATGTTGCATGTCAGCTGGTAGATTGTATTTGTACTGTACCTGCATCCTCAGATTCTGTAAGTTTCTAAGTTCATGCATGTAAAATACCACATCCCAACCCTCACGCAAACATTTTCTTTTTATGTTTTTGATTGTTATGGATTGGAGAACAATCTAAGTTCAGAAAAAACTTTTCTGCCATTTGCAATGATGTAGATGCTGATAGTCCACTAGAAAGAATATAAATCACTCACTGTTGTAAATTCATAACACTGTTGTCAACCACTTGAATCTACACTACTGATATATAAAAAATATTTCCAATAAAATGTTTCTTGAAAAACTGCTACTTGTGCTTAGTTCAAGCACCTGTGTGCAAATCAGCCAACAAAGCAATCTGCATCATTCTGTCAGGTGCCGTGCTAAAAGAAGGATGCTTTCTTCTGATTTCTAACTATCAGGTAGTCTTTTTTTAGTGTCGTGGTTTTTTTCTGCTGTTTTTTTCAGATGTCCATGTTTTTTTTTTTTACAGTGAAAATGCAAACTGCAAAAGCTTAAAAACGATGGCCAAACTTTTAAATAATACGGCCTTAACCT
>JAOXNZ010000038.1:20186531-20199034 GCA_028566095.1 Kryptolebias brasiliensis
TATATATATATTTTTTTTTTATTAAGATGTATTTACTTTACTATCTTAGTTTAAGTCCAAAGAGCCTCCCTGTGAGTGAGACTTGATTGATCAGTATTCCTTTTTTTTTACCAATTTTTCTTGGTTCAGTGACCAAATAGTGATTAGAACAAACAATTCCCAGTTTATTTTAGTACCAGATTACACAAAAAGCCACTTTTTCCAAAACTAGAAATTTAGAATTTAAGTCTAATTTAAAACTAGAATTTAAGCATTTTTGATACAGGAAATTATGAGAAATGATATAACCATCTAAGACACAGAGATGAACAGACTGGACCAATCTGAACAAACACTATATTTCATTGTTTAATTAAAAGAAAGACATTGCCTTTTCAAATAATTAAAAGCTAGAATGCATCCATCCCCCAGAACAACATGTCTGTATCTTGATCCTGACTTCTAATTGACATCAGATATTCAACCCAAGGATTTAAGCTGCACTTAAATAAAATGCTGAAATTCATGGTGTCAAATTAGAAAATGGTGAAACTGTTTCAGTTTGTGAGTTATAAGAGACATCAGGAGTCAAATTTTCAAATATCATTTTGACTAACTGGAATCAAAAGAGCAGATAATGCCCTCTTTGCCACCTTCCACAGTCACAAACATCTGCAAACTGTGCAACCAAACAATACTGAGAAGGTCATTCAAGTAAAAGCAAAGTGAGAGTGTAATAATAATGATCCTAAAAAGTCAATTTAATCTGGTCTTTCAAACCATTGGATCTTAAAGATTAGGAAGTTTCCTGTCCTTGTTTGCGTTGGGCTAAGCATACTTTCTACATGGAGGAGTTGGAAGCAGTGGCATGACCCAGAAGTCATGATTCAAACTGCAGCGTATTGAAACCAGCTTTAAATACCTTCCACAGAATCGCTGAGCTGTCAGATGTACACGAAGTGCAAAATTACTGCAACTGGTAAACTCATCACAGTCATTCAGATAATCCAGAAACTTGTCCTGTGGGTTATGTTTCCTCCAGCGCTTGTGCCAGATGGAAAAAAAAACATCTGTTTTGTCTTCTTTCAAAAGATTACTGATCATCGTCATATTTCAGCAGCGCGTCCTCTAGTTTGGCAGTAATCTTCTGGAAGAAGCTGATCTGCTGGCGGAGGTGGTGTTGCATCTGTGAGCGGAAGTCTCGCACACGTGTGCGGTGGAAGTGCTGGATTTCTGCCAGCGTGGCACAAGATATGATGTTGCAGCGTTCATGGAGTTCACCTTCCTGCTTCGAACAGTCTTTTACTTTGGTCAGTGCACCTGTTAAAAGATGGTAAAATAATAATTTAAAAAACAATTATATTTCTATTTCAGCGCTAATAACAACAAAAGTCATAACAACAAAATAATCATTTTTTACATTTATGATGACGTAAAATATCAAAGTTCCTTGATATTTATCCAGAGATGTTAGCTGGTTTGAGCAGAGGGGAAATTATCTTATTCCAAAAATTACAATGTTTTTCTTGCTCCAATTAAATATTTTACCATAACAACAACTTTAATCTCTAATTTGGTGTATTCATACGTACTACATTTGGTACTTTTGATTTTTGTAAAAAATAAATAAAAAAAAAAAAAAAATCAATGTCCTGTACTGTTGTCTGTTACAGACTAAATAAGTACTTGCATCACATGTTGGTACTGCAGCAAAAATATGCTGCATCTGTTTATGTAAAATGTATCACAAACAATTTATTGAGCATCAACTTCTTAAAGCGGTGTTCATTTCATTGTGGAATATTATACCGACTACCCCTCATCACTTTGAATTAAGGGCCAAGGTGTTGGGTTAGGGGTAACACTAGGAATCGGGATCTGGCCTCACACTCAGTTACAAACAGCCATGCAGAGCCACACTTTATATATATAAAAAAAAATTCTGAGGTTTCCAAACTGGATAGCCTCTTCAACTCAGCTATGCCTTAAAATCCTGTTCACAAATACAAACCAGAAAACGTACTGAGGCTACAGAAACAACTGTCACTTTAGGTATACAAAAAGCAGATGGCATGTATTACTGGTCTCTGAGCTGAGAGAATGAGAACCACCATCTGGGTCTGCCACTCCAAAGGCACTGTCCCTAATCCCCACAGGGCACTGTGCAGCTACTAACCAAGACAGGGGACCTTTATTGTGGATTTCTGTCACTGCATTTTCTTTTATTTGACTTCCCTAGAATAGTTCTGTATGATTCACAGTTTGTCTAGAAAACTTAACGTTTTTGTCAATGAGAACTCTAGTGGCAAAGAGACAAGTGGTAAAGACAAACAGCATTCACTAAGAGGACTTTAGTATGACTTCAGTTTGACTTAGTGGGTGTGATTTGTTAACCCTAAAAATGAGCTGGCTGTTGGATTTTTCCAGCCTTCTTTTCTTTGACATTACCCAACACCCAGACATGTCTCATAATGTTTAATGTGACTCAACTTTTAGAGGGGAAGTGGTAACGTTTGAACAGGCCTGACTCATAAAAAGGGGATGAAAAAGAAGTCGAAGTAAAGGACTGACACAACGCCATGTGAAGGAAATGATGAGCAAGCTGGTCCTGATTCACAAACTCACACTCTTTTTTTTTGTTTCCCTGTTATTTCTAAAGAAAAAACCCAAAAAACTGTTGCATCGATCACACAGGACTTCCTCAAGGCGATTACAGCGCTGTAATTTGAACTTTTGTACTGCTGTTCTGGTGGGAAACATCCACCAGATGGAAGGAGGAAAGAAAAGGGAAGAAAGGGAGGAGGAGGGGAACCTAATCCAAAGCCTACATTCCTGCAGTTCAGGGGCAACATGGGGCAAGAAGCCCAGGAATCTCAACTCATTCAAATCAGATGTAACTTTTACATCTTAGAAACCAAACTAAGCCTGCTGATATTTTAACAAGACATTTAGGACAACAAATAAACCTACATTTAGCTTAGTTAGCCCACTTTTTAGCACTCTATTGATACATTTTTTTCAAGTCTAGTTGCAATTGGAAAAATGTCTTAGCTCCATATCACAAGGCCAACTATAGTATCTGTGGAATGCAGAGTTACTGAGAAAAGCATGAAGGTTGTCTTTAAAAAACTGCAATGCTGAATCAGTGTGTGTAATCAAATTATTGTTCTTCCAAATTCTTCTCCAAGTTAGCTGTTGTGGAAAGTGAGACTATACTAGCAATCTTTTGTCAAATGTACTTATTTCACCATCCAGACAACAGAGTAGACTATCCATCAGGGCAATGAGGTCATGGGTGTTACTGAGCTGACACGTTCAAGAACCAGGTTTCCGATGACGGCAGCAAGAAAACACTTTGTAACCCTGTACTGAGGGCGTTTATCTGGAATGATAATGCTCATGATATGCAGAGGAAATTTTGCACCAATTATTTGCACATTTTCACAACTGTTCATCAGTTAGTCAAAAAGTGAAGTTGTGTTTCACAAAAACTTTATTAGATAAATGTTGCTACCAACTACCCACCATGTTTTAGACATTTTCTTTGTTCAGATTTTATGTTTTTGGAATTTGAAAAGTGCAACAAATTTTCCACAGCACCATGCTCCACAGATACATGCTTATAATAGCTCACATTTGCACAATAAAGAAATCTGTTTATATATTTAGGCCTCTCTGGAGGATATTAAACATGTTGTTTGCAAATAAAATGCATTGCTTGGCAATCAAAACAGGCAGTGATGTAAAGTCACTCAGAAGGATATTTTTAATTGAGGCCATCTCCATAGTTTAGAGCTGTGATTGTATCATGTGAAGAAAGCTGAGTGGACTATAGAAACTGCCTCTCGGTTTGGCAAACAACTGGCCTTTGCAGGCCAGCAGCAACTCCCCCTCCTCCCAACCTGTGAGGAACTAACAAGCTGATTCCTCTGGAAATGCTTTGTAAATGTCCGTGTGTGTGTGTGTGTGTGGCTGTGTGTTCCCCCGTGTGTTGTTTTTGTGAGGCTCAGAACCATCTTAGAGTGACCCAGGGGTTTCAGTTTTCTACCCAGATTTGCACTGTAGTTGTGGAATTGAAAACAGATGTTGCTCTTGGTATGGAAACAGTCAGAATCTGTCTTGGCCTGCTTCTTTTTTTTTCTTTTTACATTGACATGATTTATAGACAGGGAAACTAAAGATTGGATGCCTTTAAGAGACATCATTAATTCTTTTTGATGCAAGTGAAAAATGAAGAAAGCTGTTAGTCTTTTGTATTTAAAGAATTTACAGCCTGCAGCATGGAAACTGAAAATCTGTGGCCTCCAGGAAATGAGCAGAGAAGTACACTCGCCTGTCTACTTTCATTCTTGAAAACATACTGGAGAGTTAATTGTGTAATTGCTGAATCAGAATTAACAGTATTGTTTTTCTGTTTTTTACTTTTTCATACATTATTGCAATCTAACAGTTTCTGCAGACTTTGTGCTATTTTAGTGTTTGCTTCTTTTACCTATAATTCTGCTTCTTTTTGCCTCAAGAACTCATTTTCAGCTTTTTCAGATTTCTGATTCAGCACTCAGCATTCACTCTGCATTTTCACTGAAAATACATTTACATGTGCTGCATTATGTTTGAAACTTCTGCTGCAAACCTTTTACACTGTGTACCACAATATTCCAAGCAAGTTACAAGAAAAAAAAATTACCTATACTGGTGCTTATTATTAATTAGAATGAGTTTAAATGTATGATTCAGCCATTAACCACAGAAGCTCTGCATCTACAGCTCACACAAGCACTTACCTTTCTGTACATGAACAATGTCAGGAAAATTAGCCAGATGCCCTTTGTAAAGATCCAGCAGATCAGAAATAGGTTCCAGGTCCTGACGTGGCTGCTCTGCAAAATACTCTCCTATGGCCTCGTACGTCTCGCCGGTGTAGGCGATGGCTTTGTTCAGGCCTGCCGAGTAGGCCTGCTGATCCAGCTCAAACGCCTGTCCGAGAAGTCTGAAGGACTGCCCAACCTTCTGGTACTCCTTCTTGAAGCCAGTCATCTGTTTGCGGGAAAACTCGCCGATGGTCGTGTTCATAACAACAATGTTCTCATCCATTCGTTTGGTGAAGGTTTTAAAGCCTTCGATTTTGTTCTCGACTTCCTGAAGGTCCAGAGGAACAGTGGGTGTGCTGTGGAAGAAAGGAGGGGGGAAAGGCAATTGTTTCAGTCCTCCTGGCTTTATTTTTAGCCATTTACACCAACTCAGTCTTATGGGTAGGTAGCTTACTCATGCTCAGCGAAGAGCCCTTGTTTTTTATTTTATTTTAATAGACTGAGTACTGCTTTAGTGTTGCTTTCAGTATGTAAGATAGTGATTAACATGTGCTTCTGTGTGTGAACATTTTTTTTTTCATTTTGCGTGCAAATGGTAAAGGAATAAAATTCTAAATCCATGTGAGACACTTTTTGTTACAATTTTGATGAACAATTAGTTTTTCCAATTGATTTTTTTTAAATTAAAATTAGCACCAAAACTATGGAGTTGCAATATTTTTTTTGGTAAAGTCAAAACAGTTCTTTTGAGAACCTTTAACCACATGTCAGATAGCACACTATCCCTCCAGATTCTCTTCAGTTTTCAGGGTAACCACTTTGACAGATTCTACAATAGTAACATCCCAAACTGAGATCACCAGGCTACGGTCTCATGGCATCTATTTCAGACTCTGACTGACTATCAGACTAGCCTACTCATCAAAAATTTAACTAAAGCCACTTTAAGACATGTAGTGCTTTCCAACCATCAGAAGGCAACTGAACGTGCTGGTGTCATGACCCCTGGCATGTTTTTCTGGAAATTTTCTTGACAACAGGGATATTAGACTGGACCTGTGTATATTTACAAGTCACTGTCACCATGGCACGAGGCTGCTGTTAAACAGACACAATAAGCACAGTAGCAGTGAATTATTTCACAGGAAATAAAACAACCAGGTTCAAACTTTTCACCTTAGAGTGTTTGAGCTATGATGAAGCTTCAGCTTTGTCATATTATCTGTCAATATTTTTAACTGCTCCCATACACCTTTATTTTGTTTAACACAATGAGGGATGTTAGCCTGACATATTTTTGATGTTGCAGTAACATGCTATAATGAAAAGTTATAATTCTAGAAGGACTTAAAAAGCTTTATGTTTTTTGTCTCTTCAACACGGATTTTCCAAGTATTCAGGGTCCTCAGATAAAGTAAAAGATCCTAGCTCACACAAAGTGCATAAAAACTAACTTTACTAGCTTTAAAAGCTCTTATGAAGATCCTTAAGTTACTGATAAGGGTGTATCTGCTCTCCCTTTCTTGAGATGCTATACAGCCCAAAAACAATGACCTAGAACTTATAATATGAGCTTCAGGAATGTGTGTTTGTTGCTAAGAATGCAAGCGTAGTTGTGAATAATAATAATAAGAAGAAGAAGAAGAAAAACAGTAATCTTAGATGTAGTTGCCTTTCATTGTTTTTTGCCTGAATCTCGTAAAATGTTGCTGATAAAGTAGCAGCTATGATGATAAGCTTCTTACCAACAGAACTAGTGCCACAACAAAATCAGAGATGCAGTGTAGCATTGTTCATCCACATATATGAAGAGCAATAATTCATCTAAAAATATTAGCTAAAAAAACAGAAGCAAGAAGTCAAAGTGTCTGCTCTTTACTTTTTACAAACTTGTGATGAAACCACAGTCATCCAAGATTCCAGCTGTTCTGCAGTGATGAACTCCTACCTGATGGTGAGGAAGAAGTTGGCTCCGACCAGATCATCCCTCTCTGCCTTCCTCTTGCCCATCTTCCAGGCCTTCTCGTCCGCCCCACACATCAAGAAATGCTGGAAGACGTCACAGTGCGCCAGCACCGGGTGGCTGGTCATGTGGTTCATCCACCAGATCAGACCCTTCCTCCTCTTAGAGATGAAGTCCTCCTCGAAGCGGCCCGTGGCCTGCTTCTCCGGCAGGTGGGGCACTGAGATGACAGGGAAACGCTCCACAAGGCGAGCGTAGAGCCAGTCGAAATGTTTATACCTGCAGGTAGGATGGCAGTGGAGACAGGTGTGAGGATTTACAGGGACAGTTTGGAGATAGGAGGTTGTGTATGTAGCTGTGAAGGTGGACAAGAAGAGAAAGAGGAATAAATCTGTACCTGCGGTTAACTTGTATATTGGTGTGCGTTGGTGTGAGGCCGTAGGACATGTAGCTCTTCATCCCTTTGAACTTGGTCTGCTTGGTGGGGTCATCGATGGTGCATGTGAAGGGATAGGGGTCCTCCTGCCACTCCGGTCCGTGCTTTCCCATCACCACAACAATCTTGTCCCCATCCTTCACAAAAGCCGAGGCCTCCCCAAGCAGGAAAGCCTCCCCTCCGGACTTGACGAAGGTAGAGAACCTGTTGAGGTTTCTTCCGACTGTGGCCGAGCTCTTGGCCTGCTGCTGCTGCTGCTGCTGCTGCTGGTTTCTCCTGCGGCCCGGCAGGGAGGTGGTGACTGGGTACATGGGAGGGGTAGTGCTGAAACTCTGAGGCCCATATGCTGGAGTGGAGCTGTCATCCCAGTCGTCGTCCCAGTCATCATCGCTGCCCTGGCTGGTGTTGAAGCTGCTTCCTCCACCACTACCGACCTTAAATCCCCTCTGAGAAGGCGAGTCCGAGGACGTGTGTGAGGTATGGGCCGGGGACTGGGCGGCTATGGTTTTGGGGGAGGAGAGGCCGTTGTTGCTGGCGCTGGAGCTGATGTGGTCCTTGATGAGCTCAACATAAGAGGCAGGAAATAGGCCAACCTCTCCTTTGGTGTTCTCCCCCTCCAGCCAGCCCTCCAGCTCCTCCTCAGTGAACACAGTCACCAACTCATTCTCTGCTATCGAGATCTCCCCTGGATTCTCACCGTGGAAATCATACAATACTCTTGCTTTCAGGGCCATTGTTTCAAAATGTACTGATTGTTTGTGGGGCTCAGATCCCTGTTTTTTACTGCAAAGTTTCCCCAGGAACGTTCAGGCGAGATCAAACACTTAATCTGCATGAAACCTACAAAGCTGCAGCCACTACAGTTGAGCTTCAAACGTGAGCCCAAATAAAACAAGCTTGTATCCGCGATGAATGCGCAAAACAGGACAAGGAGAAACAAACAGCCTTGTACCCGACACCCACCTCCTTTCTGTCTCAGCTCCCTTCGACGGGGTTCAAATATCATCTGTTCCCATGCGAAGAACTCCAAGACGGACAAAGTAAAAAAAAAAGCCAAACGATGTCTTTTCCAACCGAGCGAGGATATCGGTTTAATTTCTAAGCTGACGAACTTGTGGCGGCTGTTAAAAGTTAGGGTGAAGTTCTTCCTCCTCTTCTCCTCCTCCTCCTCCTCCTCCTCCTCCTCCTCCTCCTCCTGCGGGATGCTGGGTCGTCTCAACACGTCTGTAAGTGAGGGTGGAGCCAGGCGCGAGCTCAGCTCTACATGGAAACACTCAGGAGCAACATCAAGAGTCGTGGCTGTGACGTCATCAACGCGTCTCGAGCGCTTTTGGTTACAATTTTGATCTTCATCTATGAGTTTGATCTAAAGTATGTTGTTTGTTTTATAAAGCAATTAAATATTTGAACGACGGTCAATATGATTGACATCCGGTATCAAGGGTCAATTTTTCCTTGTTTTTTTAAGGCAAATCTTCAACATTTCCATACAAACACAATGATGCAGTGGTCATGGTTCTTTATATTATTTCTATGCTCCACAAAACTCATTCACCATTAATAGTTTAAACAAACCACTTTATTTTTTACAAAGATTGGCTGCAAGAAATAACATTTCATACACATACCCAAACCCTAGAGAAAAATCAACAAACCCACAGCATGATGCTGCCACTACCATGCTTCACTCCAGAGATGTTCACAGCATGAGAGGCGGTAGATTCACATAACATTCCCACACCTGTCATGCAATGAAATTTAGATTTCCAACATTGTAAATTTGAGGAATTTATTTTTAGACGGTCACATTTTTAATGATACTCTATTTTCTTGTTTCTGTACTTATCCAGACCTAGGAAATACCAAAAGTAAATTACAATTTTTTCATAACTGGGTAGGAACTCTGGGTGTTTGAAATACCACCTTAATTCATGGCTGAACAGAGCAAAAGAACTGGTGAAAGGTTTGACTCCAGTAACTCGTCTCACAGCTAAATCTAAACTAGATTTATTCATTTGAATTATAACAACTTTCCTACTAACAACTTTATTCAGAAAAAAAAAATCTTACCTAGTTTTAATATGGTTAAGTTGGTTTTAGTAACATCTCTAAATGGTCTTCTAAAGTTTTGATAAATTGTTTATTATTTGGGAACCATCTTTTTAGTAATAACCCTGTAAAATCAAAACAAGTTCTCTTAGTTCAGTCCAAAACTATAATCAGCATTATATACAACTTGTTGTTGCAAGTAGATCTTTTTCCATGTCTTGAATGTAATATTCTCAAAATAAAAATCAGAATTAAACAGCCAGTGAACTTAAATGTTAGTTCCTGTTTGTTAACAACTCTATTTTATTTTACATATCCTCACTGTGCACTTCTCGTCCTGTCCACCAGAGGTCACTGTTACTGCACCGAAACACAGCAGATTTCAGTTAATAAATCGGCATTCACTTGTATAAATGAATATTTTTATAAATAAATATGCAAAACATTTCCAGTTGGTACTGACTTTAGACACTCAAAGACATTCTCTACCACAAAAAACTTGCATTTTTTGTAATATTTCACCTTTAAAGAAAACTTAAAAGCGCAGATAAACAAAAACATCCCAAACATATTAATTGAATCTCTTATAAGTAACTATTTTGTTAGCCAGAGATAAAAAAGTGAAAACTTGACAGAATGTGCATCAAACTGTGTGATCGGTGCAATGATAGACAGCTTTTACTGTGTTTTTGTCGAGGTTTTTGCCTTCTGACTCTCTTAAACTTAGCAGTCAACTTGCCAGTTTGCAGAATGTATGACAGACATACTTAGCTTCACCTAAAGTTTTTTATAAGATGAAAAACAGCATTAATATTATTAAGAAACTTTAAAAATAACACACACACGGTTCCTGTCTCACAACATAAGTCCAACAAAAGGGGAGAGCAGGGAGTCGCAGGTCAAGACTCGTTCTCCAGGCGTGGAAGGACAGGGAGGATGAGGTTCCCAAACGAGGAGTCCTGAGTGATGAAGAAGCCTGACGAATGAGAATGCGCATGCTGAAAAGAGAAGATGTGAAAAACTATTTCAGACCAAATAGTTACGGAGTTGCACTTTTGGTGGGTTTGTGTCTTACCTGCAAGGCAGCTTTCTGCTGAGCAGCAATGTGCTGCAGCTCTGCGCTGTCTCTAAAGTCCTTCATGCTCCTTCTGGACAGTGGGATACTACAGGACAGACAGACAGTTATTATTGAAAACACAACAAAAGAGTATAAAAAACTCTAGTCAATAATAATAATAATAATAATCAAATGCAACTAGCCCTACCTGGCACCAGGAGTGTTTATGGACTGGTTCTGAATGAGCCGGTCCTTTTCCTTCTGCAATTCAACCAAGATCGCTGCTCGTGCGTTGTTTGAGAAGCCTGATTAATGTGAACAATAAGAAAAAAGAAACTGAGGGTGTCTGGATGGCTCTTACCATAAAAACTGTGATAATAACTAATTATAAATAAGGAGAAAATTGGTTTTATGATAGAGTGCTGGATGAGAGCTTTACTACTAAAACTAAATTCTTTGGGATTCGTAAGACCAATGATTTCATATTTTATTTCGTATTTGGTACAGCTCCAGTTGTGAAGAACCAGAATGAGTTCAATCAGGGAGGGGGATTCAGTGTTTGTAGCTCCGGGGCCCTGAAAACAAAGAAAATACATTAACAAAACTGTTTGACCTAAATGTAAAACATTACCTTGTCCTGGACGATTAGCAGCCATGAGAGTAAAGGTTAGGAACGTTTGGGTCGAGCTGACAAGCTTCAAAACAAATATATGATGGTTAAACGTTTGTCTCCTTCCCTGTTAAAATGAAACCACAGATTAACACTCTTCGGTTGTAACAGATAGATCAGGTGACAACGGTAAAGTAATCCTCGACTGTGAAAGTGAAAAAAAAAATTAAAGAACACAATATTTGTTCGTAAGCTACTCTTTCAGTGAAGCTAAGTGTTTAAAATAACCACAAATTTATTTGCTGTGTTCCTCTGATCTGTCGCGATTAACCCAGAAAGAGCTTGTTTTTTCGATGGGTGTAAAGGAAAAAGGAGGTCTCACTCTGTTGTTGTTTCGGTTACTAAAAAAGGTCAGCATGGGCAGCACAAGGTACAGTATCTGTCGAGGAAATTAGTAGATTAGCAAATGCGTACAAGCAATAATAACAATCAGTGGCAATAACTCACTTTAAAACAATCCATAAAATGGCGTTTCACATTATGTAAACGATGAACGCATGTCTACATCAAGTGGTGGTTTTTTTATAGATTTTATCAATATTTCAAAAAGTTTTGATGTATATTTTTCATAATGATGTCAACAGCAGTGTCTATTATTTTGACCATGGTGTGATTGGAAAGTTAGAGTTTTGCCATATGTAGACTTTATTTAGGATTTTTGATGAATAGATATAAATTATACGTACTTTTGTGCTTGTGAACGTTACTCGTTTTTTCTGACCCCGTCACTCACCTTTTTTAATAGACGATCTTTAGATTAGCGTTCGTCCTTATGTTTACATCCGGGGTCTTTTAGATTAACATCCGGAGCTGCGCAAATGGGTCAGTTGACAGTTGTGAACAACTAGCGGCTGTAACGTCTCAGCAGAATAGAGCCTTAAAGGAGAATTAAACATTCCCTCTGTCCCTGGAAACTCTTCTTTACTGCAACAAAAACCGGACAGCCACCGAGCCGGCTAAGCGGCCAAGTCCTCCCGCAGGGATGAGTGTCAGCGCTCCGAGAGGCCTGGCCACCTCGGGGCAGAAGCTCATCACGGAGATCCTCCACCCGCTGTCCGCCGCCGAGGAGCAACTGTCCCCGGGGCCAGACGTCAGCAGCAGCAGCAGCAGCAGCAGCAGCAGCGTCGGAGGGGCAAAGGTAAGGAGGTGCTGGGAGTTCACACGCAGGTGCTGTGGGAGCTCATTGTCGGTCTGAAAGCAAACTCGGAAAGAAAAGTGAACGAATAAATAAACTTAACTCTGATTAACCTGTTTTCAGACTGGAAAGCATCCCAATTTTATCATGTCACAGTTTGCGTTAGGTTAGTGTAAAGACATTAGCTTCCTGCTTAGCCCCTCAAAATTGAAACTAGCTCCATTTAACAGAACTCATAAACCAAACAAATGGGTACAATTTAAAGTTTAAAGGACTGCTCGTCTGTAATTACATTAAAGCAGCAGCAAATTCATGCACAGCAAAATAAGAAAACAAAGTGAAAATAATCTTACTAGTGCACAATAATTTACAAATCCTCCCAAAGAATAATGAAAGAAATCAT
>JAOXNZ010000038.1:20209235-20235260 GCA_028566095.1 Kryptolebias brasiliensis
TAGTGAAAAGCAATTATGATGTGTGTTGCAAATTGGATCTTGCTAGCCTAAGTTGATGGATTGTGTGCACTTGGTTTCTGAAGGATGAATTGATTGAGTTAATGGTTTGATATGTTGCTCGAGGACGAGCAAAGGTTCGGTGTGGGGGAATTTGATAAGTCATTTTAAATGCATATATTTTGGACTTAATATTTATTGATTTGTGAAATTGGTGTTTAAAAATTAATGGAATTATTTGTTAAATGTTTGCAGATTATTTTTAATGCCGTAAATGTTGTTTTATAAACAAATGCCACATTGCTGGGCCTGACTTCTGTGCAACCAAATGTAGAGAAGATTTATTGTCTGCAAGCCACTTGTTAGCTGCTTTTAGGATGTTCTCAGCTATCTTTTGTATGTATGAATCTTTTTTGTCTTTCACAAGCTTTAAAAGGTTGAAACTCCTCCTGCTTAATCTTACTGCCAGTAGCTTTTGTAGTAGTTTATGGCCATGTTGAAATCAGATGAAGAAAAGCTTAATAGGCAGCTAAAATAGAGGTTCTACAGATGCACTGATGCTAAAATCAAAACATTTAAAAAAAAATGTATTTGATAAAGAAGATACCAGAATATTCAGAAACACTATAAAGACAGGAAATAATTTAGGGGTGGCTATTTTTATTCCTGTAATAAAAAGACAGTTCTAGTATGTTTGAAGTTTGCGATTTTTCATCAGTGTTATTTTATGTAGGTCTCAAAACTGATATAATGGTGGACAACTAGTAGTGCAGAGAGTTTTAGAGTCTGTGTCTAATTTGTTTCTGTTGAGACAACAAAAAACACATTAATTAAACTTGTTAATGCGTACATATAAAAGAAAATTTCACATCAGTTTTACTGTATTAAGTTAAACACAGCTTCAACTTACACTTTGAATGAGTCTTTGGGGAACATACTGTTTGATTTTATACTGTCAGTGTTTCCCCCATTTCATGTATAAAATTGAGAAAAAACAAAGTATTGGTGCATCCGTAGACCTCAGTTTGGTGTAAATGAAGTAACATGTTTTGCCACTAATCTAACATTGACCCTTTTCGTACAAAGAAAAAAAACATTTAGGAGTGCATTGTTGGGGGGTGAGGTTCTGAAGAAGTTAATTTTAAAAGGGACTGAACGTGTGCACTAACAGTATAAATTTTGTGTAGGAAAAATCAATTTAATTGCACACACTGAAACCTCAACAGTACCTCTGTTTAGTGTGCTTACTGTACTCCTGAATCATAGCCATCCTAAAATCCCCGTTCTATGCTGTGTGCCTGCTATGGGGTTTTTTTTTTGCACTAAATGTGTAGATTAAGTGTTTGAAATATAGAAACTAAATTTCTTTCAGTTGCCTAAAACAAATAGCAAAGCTGTATGATTAGCGAAGGCATGTTTTGTGTTTTTGTTTGGAACACTAAGAAATAAAAAGGTGTCATCAGCAAAGTGAATCAGGGTGAATCTCCCCACAGGGATGTCTGCAGCCTTTAAACTGGGAACTTTTCTTTTTTTATGTACAGCGCAAATGTTTCGAAGCCAAACGTCCCCCATCTTTTCCTCCCTATGTAGCTTCACACGTGAGGATAACATTTTTGATTTTCAGCACAGGACAAATAAATTAAACATTTATGGAATGTGTGATTCTCTCCAGTGTGTACTGTTTACGTTCCACATTGTACATTTGAATGTTAACAACAATTTGTTGTAATTATAAATAAGCTTGTATACTGATCTTGACCATATTTTCTTTTTTGAATATACTGGACCAATAATAAAGAGAATAAATAAGTTTGATATGTTTCTGCATTAATTCGTTTACTTGTTTGCTTCTATAACTTTTAATTTGATTTACCAATTCAGAAGTACAAAAGACGAACAGTGTAGTTGTGAATCTTCAAACTTTATTTTTTGTTACAAATAAAAACATTTATCAATACATAATACAGCTCAGTGTTTATCTGGTACGTACAGGGTAAAAAAAAGTCACCTCATATTACAGCCCGGTTCCAGAAGGTAACAGGTACGTACAATAATACAGCCTGGTCCCTTTAGGTTCAAGTTACATCCAGGTTAACAAGTCACTTTATAATATAACCTGGTCCCTGTAGGTACCAGGTATGTACAGGTCAGATAACTGCTACTTACCAAGTATGCAACATGTACCCAGTATTTACAGGGTATTTACCTGGTTCTTACTGATTACTTACCTGGTACCTACAGGGAACGGGCCATATTAAGTGACTTGTTACGCTGAAAGTACCAAGTAAACAGCAGGTATGTACTGAGTACATACTGGGTATTTACCGGGCTGTTATATATTGCTACCAGCCTTTTCTGTGTCAAGAAAAAAATACAATTAGAAATTAGGTGCAAATGCAAATTAATGTACAAAATTAGCATTTTCTTCCCTTTAAATCCAGTCAGTACTTTATACTACTTCAATACAATTATTAAACATTACTATAAAACATGATTAAAAAAAACAAAACATGAACAGTCAAAAATCACGAGTCAAAGTAAAAGAAACATTTCTGAAAGTGTGTATAGAACCTTTTAAATTAAGTGTAAAGTGCAGACGTCATTGATTAAAAGGTAACAGCAACCCAAGCAAACAGAAACCGTAACCTAAAATCCAGACTAAAATCTGAAAAACAAGATGTCAGACAAAAATGTTAAAAAATCCTACAAAAACAAACATTTTTTTCAAATGAATTTCCTTTTTCTTTTGTCAGGCAGACCTGCTGATTTACTAGACTGTAACAAAAAGCATTTTTACTCCAATGAGTTGACACAAACTGCAACTAAACACTATGAGCTTAGTGTAAAACAATCAGAAGACTTTTGCGTTGAACCCATACTTATTATACCTGAAAATACTTCAAAGTCATATTCCAACACTGTAAAACTGTAACTTAGATTTGTTTGGGAAAACAGATTAAACAACAAAACGTGTTCAGAAATTTCTGCACTCATCTGTAACTCGAACACACCAACTAGACTTTTTGACTTTGACCACACTTTCACTGCAAGCTTCTGGTTATTAAATCTACTTACTGAGGAAAGTGATTCCAAACCAAAACAGACTGTCTATACAGGACCTTAAAAATTATTGTAACTCCTTTCCAAAAGTCTACATGTGTGTCAAAACTAAACTCCACAAGCCATTGCTGTTCTTGTATCTAGCCTAAATTTTCTGACACTTCTGGTTTCAAGGCTTTCAAGTAAATAAGACTCATGGTGGAAAATGATACGCTGTATGGCTGAGAACTGGATGAGCGTATTGGAAGTTTTTGTCATTATGAACCAGATAATCTTTACCACAACAATGAATTTGATTGTTATACAAGATAAAAACGTGAACATATATTCCTTCTCCTGTGAACCCCATCGGGGGGTGGGGTTCCTATCTGGCCCACTCACTTTTAAATCTCCAACATGTTGAAATCTTGGTGGAGGTTATTTTTCAAAATCACTTCTGTTTTTTTTCTTTTGTTTTGTTTTGTTTTCTTGTGTAGGCACAATTCAACTGGTTGATGTAATCCATTAGTTTATGACTGTACATCTGTTGAAATGTTTCATAGACCTATGAAACTTTGGTTTGCGCTCTGTACCTTAACAATTCCAACAGCCTGTCTCTGGAGCTGTAACAGAAAGAAGGAAGTGACACGTTTATTTTTTGACCCCTTCAAATCTCAGTTCCTATTTTCTTCATGTGAACGTGAACTCGCTGTCGTTAACAGTGCTGCTGCTTCAGTCTCCCTGAATCCTCATGTAGAGTTGCCTCTTAGCCGTTCTGCAGCCGACGATGCTGGAGATGAGAAAGTTGGTATCAGAGAAAGTATTTATAGTGGTGCCCTACTTTAAAATAAACCTGAAAATTAATCTGTTTGAAGTACCTGACTGGTATCATGGCGAGTGATGTGAAGATGCTGGAAAGTAGAAAGACGAAGCCTGGGAGCCAGTCCAGGGTGATCTGGTAGATCCTAGTGAAAGAAGGGATGTAGGCCATGCTAGCAACCTTCAGAGTTATCTGCAGTAAGGTGAGCATCATGCCTGATGGACAGGACAGAAGACAGATTGCTAAATGTGAGAAAATATGTGATAAAGAACAAATACTCATTGGACGAGCATCTACAACTGATTAACTTTTGGAGTCAACGTGATTCAAGACGGCTGCCACAGCTAATCGACCTTAGCCAACACAAAAGTGGTTATAACTCAGTCAACTTTACAGATATTGAGCTACAATCTGGTCTGTTAGTTGCTGAGAGTCATCCCCAACACATACTCTGAGCACTAATAGATCATGCAAGATTTCTATTTAAGACTTTGGCATGCAAGGCAGCATGCGATATGCATTCTGCTAATTTCATTTACAAATAAAGGCAGTTTGCTGTCAGCACTCCACCTGTAGAGTGGTTTCTGACACAATTAATGACATTGGGTCTTGTGTACATCTGTAAAATATAAATGTGGAAAAAGACTTTTATAATAATCAATGGTGTCTCTTTCTCAACACTTTGAAACACTGATGTAAAATATTATTACTGGTGATTCATTATTCATTATTGATGATCAGAAAGTAGGTGAAAAATTAAGATGCTTGAATTGCAAATCAACATTTGTATTCAGTAATAAAATCCCAGTTTGTGATCATTGGGCGTGAATGTTTTGAAAAGAGGGAAGGTATTCCAAAGTTTGTTTTTTTTATAAGTCATTATTTTGGTATTGAAGGAGTATGACTGTTTTAGTTGGTTTCCTGTAATAAACAGTCCTTTGTGTTTGCTGTGTATAAAGCTCTGAACACTGTGAACAACAAGACAACTAAAACAGACTGGGAGCTCGATTAAAATCACTGTGGAGCATTTCATTTTTCTGAAAAGGATTTACTATTTTCCCTTTTTTTGTGTTTTGGCTTGAGTTTCAGTTACCAAAAACAGATTTTTAGAAGCCACAACTTATGAAGCTTTACATACAAGATAATAAAAAGTAAATCATAAGCATGTGCGTCTAATTTTACAGGTATGTTATGGGGAATTATGTGTTGAAGCCATCAGTAGTGTGTGCTGACAGATAAACACAGGTTGAATTCTTACCACATGACGATGCAGGAACCTGCTGTGAGACCAGAGATCTGATTGTTGGCAGCGGAATGAGAGCAAACAGGTTCAATGAACGAGCTGCGGGTACAAACATGTCAATGGATTATTATTATTAGATATTTTTACAACTCCTCTAGTGTCCTTTTACAGCTATGCAGCTATTTTTTTCTTTTTTGTATCTTTATTAAAGTTGTAATAACTAGTTTACCTCATCTTTATGTGCACATGTGGAAGGTTGTTAACATCCGATACAAAGACAGATGAAGGTAAATTGTTTTTACATAAATGCCACAAAGTGACATAAAGCAATCATTTACAGCTGATAATATGCTTTGATGTAAAGCTGTTTGTTTATTTAGAAAGATGTGGGTTAGTAAAAAGTTATTTTATGAGCAGTCACTCTGATAACACTTTGGGAGCAATAAACCTATAGCTGACTAACAGACTGACAACTCTAGCTTTAATAACTGCATTTATCTTGCTCCATTTTATTTCCAGTCAGCATGGGAAAAACTACGAAGAGTACAACTTGTATGGCTCCTGGTTTGTTCCCTGTTCCTCTTTCTTCTTCCTCTGTTGTTTATGACTTGTGCTGATGACCCAGATCTGATAGAAGGCAGAATGTTTGCACAGACTGACTTTTAACACCAAAACTCTAATAAGTAACTCTTTCTAATTGTACTATATTTTATGCACAAAATCCAGACCTCGTGGTGATGAGTGTAATTTTCTTTGGTCAACATTTAGTTAGGAATCACAAAGCCTCACACACTTATTCTTACCGACGTAAAACATGGCGGTTGTCGTGACAAAGGTCATGAAGTAGATGCCTGAAGCAAACGACAGCAAGCCGATCAGGATCAAGGTCTCGTCGCTGACGCATCGCCGGAACACAATGACACCGAGGTAACTGGTGATGAAAATCATACAGCCCACTGCGTTCCCATAACCCACCTTAGAAAAGAGAAGGAAAAAAAAAAGAGAGAGAGAACAGTGAAAGGATGAGATAAGAATAACAGAAACAAACAAGAAAAAAAAATGGCAGAGAAAGTGAAAGAATGCACCATTAAAAATGAAACAAACACAGTCTGGCATCTTTTAAAAATCTATAGTTTTATTGCAAACTAATACTTAGAAACAAGCAATTTCAAAGGAGAATAAAACATTTTTATTTCACACTGAATGCATCAAAATCTACAATATAGTTACCTAACAAATGCATGAAAAGAAAACAAAAACCTTACCTGTGTGGCGGTCCAGCTGAGTGGCGCTTTCAGAACAAATGAACCCAGTATTTCTATAGCTCCACCCACAGCAAAGTCATACAGGAAAGCTGCTGCAAACAGAAGACCCACGTTCAACTTGTTTATCGCAGCAGGAGCCTCGAAGACATGGGCATTCCTGGAGGCGTGAGAGAGGAGGTGATAGTTCTCCTCCTGGTCCTCGCTGCACACTTCTTTCACCTTTAGCCAAAGTGAAAAAGCAAGATATAAAAACTGAATGATTATGGCTAAATATAAAGATGTCACAGACAAAAATAAAAAAAATATCTAAATGAGCCACTCACAAAGCTGGGAAACATCTGATTAAAACTTCTTCTTTTTCTTTCGGCTGTTCCCTGTTCAGGGGCCGCCTCCACTTAACTCTGTCTTCTGCATCCTCTGCCCTCACTGACCTCCCTCATTAAAACATTTACACTCACCGCTGGTGAATGTAGCCTTAGCTAACAGATCAAAAACAATGTAGTTAAAGGATTCTCTCTGTCATGTCACACTGACCTGCAGCAGGACGATGGAAATGATGAGGCAGATCAGGTGCAGCAGTGTGCTCACAATCAGCAGGATGGTTCCATGACTCAAACTGGAGCTGTAGAGCTGGAACAGATGACCGGACACCAAGCTGCCCACCACTCCTGCCATCCCATACATCAGCTCCACTGTCATCAGAGCCTGCACAACACATAAGCAGTCTTAACAAATGTTTTAAAGTGGGCTTCTGTGGAAAGGTTAGAAACAGTTATCATATCTTTGAATACTTAGAATGGCTTCAGTTTTAAGAAACAAAGTTCAATTTTGACCGGAGCGACAAGATAAAGTCAGTTCATTTGACTTTTTCGCAAAATTTAACTTTCTTTTCGCAGTTGTTTTTTTAACAAACTTGTGAAGTGGCAACTATTATTACTATATTAAGCTGTTCTTTTCAGACATAATCATGCACTGATTTATCGTGTCTGTGCACTATTAGGAGAAGGGTTAATGTAATCTGATTTTGATAAGGAAAAAACATCAAGTAACACATTTAAAGTAAAAAGTGCAAAATAAAAGTGAATGTGCTGCCAAATGTGTGCATTCTGTTGAGGTATAGACATTCCCATGTCTTAAATAATTACTATTCTACAACTTTTTTATGACTGGTCTAATCAAGTCTGCTGTTACTGATCAAAGATAATCAAATCCAGGGAACTACTTTTTTTCTATTTTGAGGTGAGCAAAGATGGCTGCTGGCCAAGCATGGTACAGATGAGTGTCGTGGTGATGTAGATAAGTAATGTTAGGGAAAGGATGTCAGGATGGTAAAGTAAAACTTCTTTTAATGAGGAACTTGGGACTTTATAACTATACAAATATTTACATGCAAAAGAGTTGTAAAACACAAAGCTTTTCAGGTTCTTCTTCCCCCCTTCCTGTTTTGAAAAGTTACTTTTGGCCTTAGGCAATATGCCTAATAAGTAATGTAGCAAACTTTGGAACCCCAATAACATGACAAGTTCTTTATACTAAGTAGAAAACACCATGCGCAATAGGTAAAAGGAAAAAAACAGAACAGTTTAGTTTTAAAAAAAGTAAAATAGTAAAAAAAACAAAAGTTAATGGCTCACTCAGATTCAGCAATGAGACTGGAGTACACCATTTCTGACCATATGTCTGATATAAACAAAACATAGTTATTTTGAACTGAATCTGCGGCTGAATGATGAATTACAGGCTGCGTGTTAACCTGTAGGTGACTTTTGGTATTTTTATGTCACTATTTCACATTTATTTTGACAGCTATTAACAGCATAATAAACTTAAATTGCGCCATGATTTAAGGTGACACCTCCTCCTGTCAGAACAGCCACCAAGCCCCAACTCCTCTACGTAAACAAACAAAACATTGGTAAATTCAAAAACACACTTCAGATCATTTTTTTTTTCAGGTGTTGACTCTTGTTGAGTCATGCAGTTCTTACCATGCTGCTGTATGTTCAAATATGTATTTTTGTAATACGTTTAGCTATAATTAGTTCTTTCGTGCTTAAAAGGTCATGTGACACCACGATTGTGTGTGTGGGAGTAGGAGGGACTTAAAAGCCTACATCACTTGTGCAGTTCCTGTAAACTGGGTCCTCCCAACAACAAGAGAAAGTGGGGACACTTGGGATATAATAAATAGTATATGGTTGAAGTATAAAAAAACATTGCTAATAGGCCAAATGAACAAATAAATAATAACAGCACAAATAGCATCAACAACAATAATGAAACCATTTTCTCCATTTATGACTACTGGTTTTTGTTTAGGTTATGTTTTTGTTTACATAAGAATGGCAAAAATGTGCATTTTGCAACCACACTTAATATGATTTCTGGACATTATCTCAAGACCCCTTAATAAGTGTTTCCCGACAAACAGTGAGGCCGCGAGCCACACTTTGGAAACCACTTATTTAGTCTATGGTTTACATTACATTTGTGACTTAGGCCTTAAATCATTTGGTTTCCCACTAACTGGAGCTGAAAAATCCTAGAAAGCACCGACCTTGGAGCGGCCAGCCGCCGTGGAGGCGAGCGACGCCAGAGTCATCACCCCGGGCCAGTAGGCGCTGTACCCGCCGGAGAGCCCGAACACCACCGCCGCCCCGAACATCACCTGGAGCGGCAGCCCGCAAAGGACCACCAGGAGCAGGGCGAACCGGGACAGCAGGTACCCGACGAGGGGCACCACGATGGGCGCTCTCCTCCAGCCGCGGTCGCTGAGTTTGGCCAGCAGCAGCGCAGGGACGATCGGGGTGAGCTGGACGATGAGGTTGTAGATCATGTAGAAGTCCGTCATGGCTTTCTGCTGGCTGTCCTCTCTGGAGCGACCGGGCTCGGTGGCGTTGGAGTAGCGGTCCTTCACCACCATCTGCAAGGCGGTGTCGAAGAGCGTGCTGCCCAGCTGCTCCAGCACGATGATCGGCCCGATCTGCCGGAGCAGCGCGAAGGCTGCCTGGCACAGGTTCGCCATGATTTCACTTCTTTAAGACTTCTGCTTCTCTGAAGTCACTCGTGTTGCTCTGGTCGTGGAGGCAGGGTGAGCCTTCACACGTCCACTTCCTCGTCCCTTCTGCAAGTTGAACTGGTTGGTTCGGTGTTGCTGCGACTCCTGTTCCTGAAATTTTAGAGAACCAACTCTGAGCCTCAGTCCCCGGCGCGCATTTTCACATCTGCGTCCACTTTAAGATAGCTTCATTTTTATTCTCACTTCAAGTGGAGCAACTTTTACTTTTTTGTTTTCACTTTTCTTTTTTTTTTTGGGGTGGGTTGTGGGGCGCAATGAATAATAATTTCAGAAACAGCTCTGAAGTGCTGCACACAGAAGAGAAAATGAAAGAAGCTGAAAAATGCAACCACAAATTCCTAGAAAATCAGAATGCAAGGTTTTGCAAATCTCATAAACACACTTTTTTATTTTACAATGGAACATAGTAAACACACCCAATGTTGAAACTAAGAAATTGTATCTTTTTTTTTTTTTTGGTTGGTGGTGGTGGGGGTTGAGTAATTTTAAATTGGATGTCAGACACACACGTGAAAAAAGCACATCTGCTTTTCTGTCTGCCACATTCAGAAACCCTGAAACTAAGAAACACGCTGCACTAACCACAGAGTACTTTCAAATCTAGCTGCTAACCACTGGCAGCAGTTCTAAACGGATATCTGCACAGCAAACTGCTGTGCTGCTGTATTTTTTTATCTTGGCAGAGTGATATAATAATGGTTCTCAAACTTCTTAGCTTCTGACCCATCAAAACAACAATGGCAAAGACTTGCGACCCCAAATATTTTTGATTGAACCATACAAAGTTAAATAAGGCCATAATGACAACACAAATAGCTTCAACTTACACTACTTTTTTCATTTATGATTACTGATTTTATTTTTTGTAAGAATTACAATAAAAAGTATGTTAGTCGAACCCCAACTTTGGGAAGCACTGAAACAGTACACTAAAGCTGACTGCAATTTCAGTTTCTGTATTCCAATCTCGGCTCTCTCAGTGAGTAAAAGTGAAAGTAGAAAAAAGGCTATATTGAAGAAAAATCGTGTCTTTATTATTTATCCAAAATGTATCACTTTTTTTGTTTCTTGAAACAAAATCCCATAAATGTGCCACTCAAATCACCGAAAATGTACAGGTTTTACTTTTAATGAGAAAATATTCAGAATATATGTAGTAGGAGTATATGGTGAGTCTTACATGTGCTATAAAATACCAAAAGCAGAATATGAGCATACAAGTGGTTAACATAAAAACAGAGGTTATACTTTATAAAACCAAATTATCACACATAAGACAATGTGAGTCCCACACTGAAGCTGTGGAGCTTCCGCAGGGGGGAAACAAAAACAAGCTAACAGCATTTAAAATGATAAATAAAATCCTCTGTGCACCGTGGGTTCAAACAGAAGCATAACATTATTATTATTAATAATAACAAACCACACAGTGCAAGAACTCCTGTGTGTGTGCATATTCTCTGAAAGTATTAATTGGGAGAACTTTAAATAAATTTGGGGCACTCCTGGGTTGAATAAAGCAGGATTCAGGACTGTAATTTGCAACATGCTGCAGCAGCTCAGTCCAAAACAGCCATGGTCATCAGTGTGAAGTAAACTTAAAAGTTCAAATCACAAGTAAAACACCTGCAGAAATCACAAAACCCTGGAAACACTTTTTTTTCTTTTTTCTTTTTCTAACGATCTCCTGAAAAAGGATTCAGTTCATTTAAATACTTAAAAATAAAAATATTAACACTTGTCTTTTGTTTTGGAGCTGAAGTACTGAACACATCACAGAGGCATTCTGGGGTTTTCGCCTCTGACTTATGGTGCTTACTGCACTTTGTCTTCTTCAGAAAGCTCATTAAAAGACAGCCAGGCCAAATAACGTGCCAGCAATAACTCTTCCACCTCCCCTACTATTAGAAGAGTAAATACAGTCAAAGGTTGCTGAGTGTCCTGACATTTTTTAAAAACATTTTTTGCAAGCTTGTCTCAGTGTGCATCACTGAGGTCAGTCCCTTGCTGAAGGACACTTGTGCAGGACACACAGATGTGATCAAAACTGACCTTTGGTTTACAGAAACACTTTTCTCAGACATTCTAACAGAGACTAATCAAATCCCACAGGCTTTGATGCACAGCGTAAAAAAGAGAGTAAGAAACATTTTCTGACTTTCTGGTTAAAGTGGTTCAGGAATACTAAGTCCAAAGCTACCTCAACACATTGCTACTTTTATTCTCAGCTAAAGACCAGGCCCCATGCTTTAATTAGGACTGCACAATATATTGAAAATTTGTCAAAATATAAATGAACACAATATCAATATTGCAAAGGGTTGCAAAATATTCACAAACACAAACTGCATGTCAGTAATATAACTGGCAATCAGATGGAACCCCACTGCTTTAAATGGCCAATTTACACGACAGCATCCGAAGCTATAAAGTACAGAGTGTTGTGATCGTTTGTGAGAAGCAAGGAAAATATGGGTTTATCGCAACTACCAGTTCATTGTGATATTTGATATTGTGCAGCCCAAGAATGAAAACGTGTTTATTCTGGTTTGATCATCACGCTCAGGCCCATGTTGAAGAATAGCATCAAGATGTTATTTAGGAAAAAGAATCCCATCATTCTGCAAAATCATAACTTACATGGTATTAAAAAATGTCCAACACTTTGTCCTCTAAACGAGCAGGATTCTGTTGTTGCAGCCTCTTAGTGTCAGTTCCTGCTGTCGTGTCCTTGTTTCACGTCAGGGAAGGAGTGCAAACCCATGCACACATTCACTACTTAAATAAAAGCTTAGGTGGACTGTTTTTTTCCCCCTCTAAATAACATTCTGTTTTTGGTATAGCAACGTTTTTTTTTAAAATACAAAACTTTTCAGTATTTCTTTCATCAAACCTTTTCCTCAAAGCAAAGAGCAGATACACATACAGGAAACACTACCTCACTATAATACATGACAACTGCTTACATCAAGAAGCAAACAAAGCCACATGAGCAAATAAAGTTAAAATAAGTGATTTTCAGAGAATAAACCCCATGACCCAGCCCTTTTATTAACACACTAAATTTCTGTCAACCTGAAATATTTCCTTCTTTACTTTATAGATAAATCAATGAAGAATAATGATTAAAAACAAACTTTCCATCTAATAGGTTTGCTTCTACTCTCTAAGGTCTATTGAAACTGTAACATTACAATAGAAGTAAATAAAATACATTATATTCCAACAACTGTTGAAAGTCTAAGGCAAAGTTAGTTTTGCAGATTTACTTACCAGCATTTAACAATCCAAGGATGTCGACTATTATTTCGGCAGTTTAGATTTAATAAATGCTTTAAAGATGCCATATTTTGCCATTTCTGCAGAGTGGTGTGTTGTCGTTCTGCAGGCTGCACATGATAAAATAACACATTCTGACAGGTTTGCTCAGTGTTGGCCTTTGGTTCAGTTCCTCAAAAAAACACAGCTGTCCTCTTGCTGTAACATTAAAGGTGAAAATTTTCCAGAAATTCCAAAACGGGTTTGTGTGTTTCCCTTGGCCTCTATACTTTTACAACTTGTAGTCACACACACACACACGTGCATTTTCTTGACACTTCAATATTTTGAACACATTACCAAAAGCACTCTATAATTGTCAGTAAAACCAATCTGTAGCTCACAGTTCAATAAGAAAAACTGGAAATAGATGAAAAATCCTATGAAGTTATTCAGAGCCTTCTAGCCTTGAAACATCTTGCTTTAAACCGTTCTAAAATGTCTCTTGCATCACTGTCTTGTGCTCCCAAACACCTTAGTTTTTCAATAATCTCTCACAGACTGAGTCATTTAACATACTGTTACACCTTCAGTCCTCAGGTCCTGAAACCCCCAAATCTGATGAATTTCATCGACAGGATCATGTGATCACAAGGATACCGTTAGCAAAAATAAATACTGGTTAAATCATTGTCATTTTCTCCCGTTTTCCCTTTAGTCTCCTTGTCCTCTTCTTCCTTCTAACAATCTCTGAAAGAATCTGTTTACTCCTCCTCCTCCTCCTCCTCCTCCTCCTCCTCTTCTTCTTCTTCTTCTTTCTCCTCCTCCTCTCCCTCCTCATTGGCGTATATTCCGGCCTCCCACTTCAGTGCCATGTTGCTTTTCCTCCTGGTCATCCGAGTGGCCTCCAAAACCTGACATATACAAAACAAACCATCAGCTTCAAGCCCATTCAGAGCAATGTCATAAGCATAAAACACATGCTTTTCCCACCCTAAGGGAAGGAAGAGTAACAAAGTCATAAAAACTCCCCACAGAGTTTGTAATCTGTCATGCAATGTGGTGTCAAACACTGAGGGAGCATCCTCCTGACTTTAAATTACACCCGTCCAATTAAACTACCATAATGAAGCACACCTGCAGCGTTCAACAACTACTAAAGACTTTATTTCGCTCCAGTCATGCTTTAGCTCCAGATTTGAGGTTACCGGTCACCATCCCTCACATATTCATGCCAACATAAACACAAAGACATGGCCATGTTTTCACAATGAGGAGGGTTGACTA
The DNA here is from genome assembly GCA_028566095.1 of Kryptolebias brasiliensis. Taxonomy (NCBI): domain Eukaryota; kingdom Metazoa; phylum Chordata; class Actinopteri; order Cyprinodontiformes; family Rivulidae; genus Kryptolebias; species Kryptolebias brasiliensis. The sequence continues at coordinate 20,223,224 of JAOXNZ010000038.1, forward strand.
AGGGCAGGGGCAATGGTGAGATTTTACGAGTGGCTGAAAAATAATGGAGTTCAAATGACTTTTACAATCAGCTTTATGATTTTGTTCAAAAGAGAAATTTAATATGAAGTCATACATTTACACTCAAACCCTATCACGAATAATACCCTCTTTGTTGGAAATCAATATTTTGAAGCGAGACTATACATTCGGTATACAAATGGCAAATGCATGTTGAGTCACATCAAATTTATGAATAAGCACATGCAGAACCAACACAACAAAACAGAACAAGGCAGTGAGATGACAAACAGACCTGGGATCAGATAGAGATACATTTTTTTTTTTTGTTTGTTTCTTTGATAGAAATAAGCTTGTTTACGTTTTAAAATGTGACACTGCACATAATTAGTACATTCCTGTCTACAGTTTCTGTATTGCTTTCATTGCTTTTCATTGGACTGTCTGACCACATCTTTAATGTGCTGTGTAAAAGTTATGACATAGAAGAGATTTTCAGTGAAATAATTCACACTGCTATTGTTTTCGGCAATTTACATGTTTAGGAGGATGACCTTTTGAAGTCAATAAGGACAATCAAGTCAGTCTGTTAAATTGTTAAATTTAAAAAAGCAGATACTTGAAAAAACTCATCCACAATTAATTTGATGAATAAAAAAACAAAACAATCTGATTCAAGCCCATTCAGAGGGTGTCTCGGTAATTTTTGTTGATTCACACAGTTCTTACCTCACTGCTGTATGTTCAACTATGCATATTTTAAAATATGTTTAGTTTCAGTTAGCTATTTCAGGCTTTTAGAAAGTGTCATGTTACACTGTGATTAAGAATATAACAGCATGTTAGCGAGTTAGGAAGGTGTGTAGGAGAAACTTCTGTATCGATGGCATAGCCTCACACCTTACTATGGCTCCAAAAATACAACATGGCAGCACTTAAAAAACAAACAAAAACAAAAGACATTATGACTTCAATTTAAAAAATAGAAGTTATTTGAGTCGCTTCATCCATCTTTATTTATGTCAATGACTGTAATGGCCCAAATATAAACAGGAATGCATTGCTTTTTCAAAAAAAAAATCTTCTGTATTGTCTGACCCAGGTCTGTCAGTAAAATAAGTTGAAGGAGTGACGGGGTTTTGGGTTGAATTGGGTACCTCAGTGGTTACCTCGTTAGCCAGCAACAAATGGGCATACTGACCCAGTAGCAAGGAGAGAAGCAACAGTACGCCAAGTCAGCACATGTGATGTCATCATCAATAAACAATAAAATCAGATGCAAACAACAAACCCAATAGCAGAGTTGTCCAATGAGTTTACGGTAAATTCAGTTAGAATGCTTAAAAAATAGCATACAACTGAAAAAATCCTACCATTTTGCAGTGTATAATCTATCTATTGTTGACATTTTTATTTCCTAATGCATGCTTGTAACAAAGTTTGTATTAACTACTGTTTGATTAGCCAAATATTAACTTACAGCTTTTCAGGTGAAGCCTAAAACATTCAATAAGAAGTTGGAACAGAAAGCCCCAGCTTGTGTTACTTTCACATCGATTTCCTGCCTTAGTGAGGGAATTTCCCTCTTGTGTGGAGGAGAATTAGCTCATGCCAACAAAATGAAGGCATTCAACCATTCTGACATTATCAGCCACCAAAGTCAAACAATCATGTGATGCCTGATAAACTGTTTCAGCTGTTGAAACTGTCCTGAATGCGGTAGTTTCTGTAAATATGTACAGGTTTCTGACAGAAGAACAGAAAGATATACTGTATGTACACCTTTTAAAATCTAGATTGTTAGAGTGAACTATTGATTTTAAAGAGAAAATAAGAACATATCTTCATTTTTGTCATATCTTTTTGTTTATTTAAATTCTCAAGGTTTAAAGACTTACACTGTTGTCTTCCATTTTCTCCCTCCTCTTCATCTTGTGCGTTTCATAGTCTTCCAGAAGTGTCTGCATATAGTTTTTAGGTCGTGATCCTCCAGAGTCCTCACTGCCAGCATCAGACAGGGCACCTTCAGAGGGTGAGGGTGAGACAGGTGGAGCAGGGCGAACTTTCTCAATCTTTCCTGCAAAATAAAAAGAAATTAAAGGAATGCATATTGCCCAAAAATGGGTTTAGGATGACTCTCAGCTACTACCACACCAAAATTATAAGTTATAAGGTTGATTAGCTGTGGCAGCCATCTTAAATGGGGTTGACTCCAGAAGTTAATATTGTGTAGATGGATGACCAATGATTATTTTCTGAGAGTTTCATTAAAATCTGTCCAGTGGTTCATCAAACATTTTGCTAAAGCTACAGACAAACAAACATGCATGCAAACACAATAAGACATGGTCAAAAACATTATCGCTGCCTTGCCTTAGGTGGAGGGTATAAAAATAATCTAAGTTGTTTATTGTAAAGTGCTGCAGGATAAGTTTACCTGGTGCTGTCCGTGCAGTCAGTGTGAGTTTAGCTGGCAGGCTGTTGCTCTTCATCTTATCTGCTGGGGAGACGGTGGTCTGCCTCGCTCCTCGTCTCACAGGTCCCTGACTGTTGCTGGACGTGCTGCTGGGTCGGACGATGATAGCAGGCTGTGCCTCCCTCTGCTTCTTCAGCTCCTCTTCCCTCTGCTGAGCCGCTCGGATCTCCTCCTCTATCATGGACAAAGTTTTCTGCTTCTTGGAGCGCAGGCGGAATGGGCCGCTGGCTGCCTCTACCTCGGGGCCTCGAGTCGCTGCCGCCGTGCTGCGCAGTTCAGCCGCCTCTGAGTATTTGCTGAAGTAGCTGAATTCTGGTTTCTCTGGGCTTGGAGGAGATGGGGGACGGTAAACTGGGGTTGGCCTGGGGACAGGAACCACTCTGGCAGGATCTGGACCTGCAGCTGGAGCCGAGGAGGCCAACCCTCTGGTGTAAGACGACTGGATTTTGATCCTTGGACCTCCATTTCTGGGCCTCTGTGGGGGTGAAACCACCTGACGCGGTGGAGGAGAAGGTGCCTGGAGTTGTGAAAGTTGAACTGAACTGGAGACCTGCTCAAACTGTAGTAATCCTGAAGGGTTCTCTTGGGAAATCACCCTTTCCAGTGGTTGCACATCTGGCTGTGGCGACGGGTTGGATGGTGCAGGACTGGAGGACACAGGTGACTGGAAACTTGGAGCTCCACCAGAGGATAGAGGTGATGAGGAAACTGGCACTGGGCTACTTGTAGAGACAGAAGACGGTGACACAGGGGCACTGAGCTGAGACGAGTCCAAGTCCCCTCCATTCTGAGCTGTGAGGGCACTCTGGATGGCATTTTGGACAAGCACCCCTGCGTGGTACTCCAGCTCCTCCTCTGTTGGGCTGCCACTGGTCTGCCCGTTGACTGGAGTTGTGGACTGGGGGGTAGGTGGAGACACCGGGGTAAGCGGCAATGGAGTCGGGGGTAGAGAAGCACCGCTGTCAGAAATATTATCCAAACTGAACAGAGTAGTGTCCTGAGAGCGGACAGATAACTCATCTAAACCAGAGTCAGACTCTTCTGGGTGAAAAGATGGATAAAACCGACCTTTTCCTTCCTCCTCCTCTTGCAGGATTGTCATTACAGCTCGAGCACAAGTAAATTCTCCTGCCAGACCTTCATCAGACCAGGTCACATGAGTCTCTCCCGTTTCTGCAATGACATCACAGCTCCCTGGGCTGTTCTTTGCTGCAGGCTTTGAAAAGGGTTTGGCTGAGTATAACTGAGGAGTCACATCCCTCTTGGGAGCCGCTTCTTGCAGAAACTGCTTCCTGGCAGATGAGAAGTTGATCTGCTCCTCCACAATGTCCTCCTTCCTGGTTAAGTCTGGCTCAAAGGTGACCACTGTGGGAGGACCTGACACCTGGGGCTGCAAGGATTAGAAGAATTGAGAGGAGAATCCATCACTATTAGGGAAAATATGCAAGTCTAACAATGTTTTTAGTGATGAACTATATTAACTTCAAACCCTCCTTAAAAACATGCCTGAGTGCATCAAAAAAGCTCTAAAATCTAGGTTTTTCCTAAGCTGTGTGTTACCTGTGTGAATGCATAAGTGTGATTTTGTTTGTGCTGTTTCCTCTCCTGGTATTTCCTGAGAGACTCAAGTTGGTCACTATCCAACTGTTTTTCCAAAGGGACCTTCAAATAAAAAACAACCAAAAAATCAACCCATTGGGAAATCACCAGAGTTTAAAGAGAAACCAAAGACTGAAAGGTGTGGGGGGGTGGGGGATTCTACCTCCTGAGGAGGGTTCCACCAGCGCTGTGCGATCCCAGGGTTCTTCTTCACCGCCTGGTCTCTGATCAGCTCCTGACGCTCGCGCTCCAACTCCTGAACCTGAGGAGTAGAATATCAAAGGTATACACAAAGAGAGGTCCAATTAAATATCATGATAATTTGACAGTCAAAAAAATTTAAAAACCTTTATGCCAATTTTGTTAGCTGACGCCAAAGCCCAATCTGGACAGTAAAACAATAAAAAGGTTTGTTTAATAAAAACTGATCAGTCACACTAACTAGCTAACATACAATTTGACAATTGTAGCGCTACAGTAGACTAAAGCTGTTTTTTCCAAATATTTTTGGTCTAATTTTGCTTTCTGATACATTAGGAAAACCTTTTTACCTCGTCTGAGGGTCGTCTTCTCGTCACCCTGACCTGCTGCTCCTCTCCGGGGGTGAAGAGTTTTGCTGGGCGCCTCTCCTCATGAAACGCTCGCAGCTCAAACTTGGCCGCGCCGCACTCCGGCTTGTCTCCCTGCACGTGCCCGTTGGTTCTCTCAGCAGACTCCTCCTGGTGGACAAAAGTGCTCGGTCTCTGTCCTTCTACGACAATTGATTGGTGATTGACAGGAGAGGAGGCTGACACACAGACAGAAGGCGAGGTTCCATTGATGCTGATTGGTTTATTGATCTCCAATGGGGAAGGGGTTCCATTAGTGGGTGTCTCTGAGGCAGCGTCTAACACCTGATCCAGGTAGCGGATCTCCTGTAAACACAAAATGTTTTCAAAATGCTGGAGTGTTTGATAAATTGATACACTGTAAATTATGATTTGGGTGAAGAATAAATTTAATATTTGAATGGGAGAAATAATAAATTGTACATTTGCTGTTCCAAGAAACACTTAAACTTACATTTATTAAATATCTTAAATATTTGCCCTTAAATATAAAATTTAAATCTTTCTTTTGATTGGTCTTTGTTGGATAAATTACTTGATTTACTGATCAAAATTAATTAATTGTGTGCAACTTAGACATTTTGCCAAACTGATAAGCTACTGTATAGAAAATAAACCATTATTTAGGGTCAGGTTGTTGGAAACAAAAGAAAAGTCAGAAAAAAAGATTACCATTGATAACCTAAATTACAGTGACAGAAATGGTTTCTGTTTTTTGTTTGTGCATTTTGGCCTCTTCAAACATAAAAGGTTTAAGAATGTGCATACCTGTACCTCACTGTCTGGAGTCTGTACTTGGTTACTGAGGCAGCCATGTTGGATCTGCTGGCTCTCCAGCTCCATGTCTGCAGGCTTGTCAGAGATAAAACTGACTGACTCCTGGAAACTGACACTCTTCAGGGCTCGGTCTTTTGGTACAGCCTCACTGACATCCTCGGCTGCTCGCCATGGTTTCTGTGTCAACAAACAAATAAGAACGTATTTAACTTTGCAGTTTCATATCAGCCAGTTAAGTCCATTTAACAGCCAGATTGACTTTAGACTGCTTTTCTTAACTACATTAAGAAAGCACACCTCATACAAAGAAACAGATCTTTCAGTCTGCATTGCAGCAGCAGTGCTCTGTAATTACTCTGCAGTAGCATAGTGCTTTGACTTGTTTCCACCACTAGAAAGCGCCAAATCACACGATGATGCTTCAGCACAGACCTTGTGTTAAATGCGTCGTTTTAGTTCATGCACTGTTGGTACACGGACACCCTCAATTAGTATGCAGAATCAATTCTATTTACAAGTTCAGCTAAAAGTTTAATATAAACTCCAATGTGTGTCCTATGTAGAAGCTTAAACAGTTCAAAATCTGCTATGTATATCTGGGAATTGACAATTTAAATTATTTCTTTTTTATATGTCTTATTGATGGGACCTGGAGAGCTAAACAGATGAGGTGGTGTATCTTTTAAGATGTGTACAATGTTTGGTATTTACGTAGCTTTATTTAGTGAGTTCAGTAGAGTGAATTATTCTGCAAGTTCAATAAGGGCAAAAGAAAAATAACTCAAATGCAGAAGTTTGTCCTCCCTAATTTTATTTCTTTAGTCTGCAATGTTTCATTTCTAGCTGGTGTGATAGCTGAATTTTTTTTTTTTACTTTTGCTCATAAAACAATGTCATTTTTTGAGCTTTTGCTTCTGTGTATGGGAATTATTTGAAGTTAATATTTTCACTTTAATTAAAGGCCTTTTCTTTATTAGGTTTACCTGAGGTATCCAACAGGCACTTGAAATACACAAGTTCCTTTGGATTAAAAGTTAAGTCAGGCAGCGTGAATGGTCTGTTCCCTCTTTTTATGAAAAGTGATTTGGATCAAGTGTCTGTCTCGGGACCAGATAAGTTATGATAGAAAGGGACGGCTGTCGAACCTTAGGTTTTGCTTCTGAAACAATTTGTAAAATTGCTTAACAATGAGATACACTGCCAGAAGTTGATAAGAGGAAACAAAACAAAAAACATTTACCCATTTCTTTAATCTCAATAATAAGATTAAGGCAATGGGTAACCTTATCACTTGCAGCTGATATTTATCCAGTAATAAATTTGCTCATATCATCACGTAGGGATCAGACCTGTGACCCTATGCTTCAATAAACCATCCATTCCACACATTCCAGACATGCTGTTAGTGAGCAGCTACATTTACATTCCTCTTTATGATCTGTAGCTTTGTCTGTATGTAGACTTCTGGCAAACATTCTTTTGCCCTCTCCTTTAAGGTCCTTTCACCCATTACCCCTCTTCCACAAGGATGTGTTTGATTCAACGAGCTACCGACCTCTGTCTTTCTAACCTTCAAGTGTGTGTACAGAAACTTAATGAGGGTCTCTTCAGTAAATTGATTTATCCTTCACATGAAAACACACACAGGCAGAAGAAGGAAGTCTTTACCTTTTTGTGCCTCTTACAGAAGACTACCAATCTAAAGAATAAATCCAGGTCATTTTTTTCTTATGGAGCCCTCCCTCTTTTCACCAAATTCTCTCACTTTAAGACTTTTTTTGTTTGGCATCTTTTCCTTCTTTTCTCCTTTCCCGGAGTCAGATGAAGAATTAGAACTGTTGAGAAAGCTTTCTGATCTGACCCTCAACGAAGCAAAAATTTCCTCTATACTTTGGTGCCGTCTCCTCCTTTCTCCTCTGAGAAAAAATATGTTCTGAGGGTATTGCACTGACCCATTTGGTTAAGTCACATGAAAATTCTTTACTTTATTCTGCCTCTTGAGTAGACTATAAATAAAAGTAATAACATTCTCATGTACTGTTTTAGACAAATGTGCAAATTTATTGTTATTGGTGTCTCTGCTTTAATGTTTCACAAAACTGTCTAAACATCTGCTCTTTGTTTGAGTTTCTCTGTTCTAATACCACAAGAGGAATTGCATTTTTCAATAAAAGATTAAACAGCATTTCAAAAGCAAAACATTGAAAACTGCCCCTGGTTACAGAACTCTCGCTTATTCCCAGTCTCAAATCTCTGGGTAGAGTTATTGGTTATTAAACAGAGCTTTTTTGTGCAAAATACATCCAACTGAAAATGAACTATATTCCACTTTATTTTACATGATACACAGCAGAGGACTCAGATGTCCCCCTGTCTCACAGTTGGCTGCTCCTAAAGGCCAATGTTAATTTGTTCAGCTCAAATGAAGCTCATTTAATGAAAATTAGGTTTCAGCTACTTTTTTTAAAAATCATTTCAACAGTTGGATGTGCTACAACAACAAACCGTTTCTATCCCTCTGAATCTGCTCTGTACTCAGTACATCCATAATCAATTCATCAAAACATCTTATATGCTTAATCTCTTGGTTCATATGAAGAACTACTATCACACTGAAATGGCTGTTCTCTTTCAAACCTTACTTGGTATCTAACTAAGGCAAGCATCTTCAGGCATGACAAATCATAGAAGTTACAATACCACCAAGTCTGTCACTGACAGGCTTGGTCTCACTTTATAAGCGCCTTGTGTTTTTATTGCTGCTAGCTGTCAAGCCTGTGTGTTAGCTAGATGGCTACCACTGATTCCTCTCAGGGCAAGTGGGTGGCGGCAAGGCTAAAGATGTCGTGTCCCATTCTTTCCAAGCCTCCTGAGGACTCACCATCTCAGGAAAGGATCCCCATACCCCTCCATTGTATCACAACCAGGAGGCTTGGCTGACCCCAGCTTGTGCAACCACTGCTGCACTATCGAACAGCAGATTTGAATGAACATGCAGCTGCATGTGTGCAAATCTGACCTGCTCAGACTTGGATAATAATAAATCTGTAACTGACCAGCTGCTAACAGGGCCATTATTGAGGAAGCTAAAATCCTCTGATTCTGGGCCGGTCAAGCAATTGTTGCATTTTTACTGGATTTAGTATAGAGTATCTTTGATTGTTTTCCCCTAAATTATCATATGTACAGTGGTTTAGTGTCCAACACTCATATAACAGCAAACAAATCATTGGTTTGAACCTTATATTTCTTCTGACCAAAAACATTAATGCTAGATTGATTGATTCTGAAAAGACCTGAAGAGTGACATATATTGTTGTTTGTCTCATGTTTTTCTGTGCTGGAATGGCAGCCTGCCCCAGCTGTAGCCTCCCTATTGCTCACTGATAGCTAGGATATGATACAGCCCCACCTCCTAACCTGAACAGGACAAAACAGAGACAGAAAATAATTGTGGATGGACAGTGTGCCGGCATTTTTAATGCAAATGATTTATTTGCACCAAATGCAAATAAATCAAATTGTCAATTTTGTATACTGTTAAACCTCTGTTCACTGTACTTTCGTTTTACAGTAGTTTAGACATTTCCCTCAGAACTACAAAATGAGATCAAGAGAAAAGATGAAGATCTCCAAAATTGTAAAGAAAAACCCTTTGGGGACTATGAATGTCCCAGATAATGATGGAGATACTTTTAAAGTTTGACCTGAAATTTTTCTATTTAAATATTTGTCAAGATGGCAAAGGGTTTTCATTGATTGGATTTGGAAATAATTCATCAATTTCTTTATTTATAAGCACTTGATTGCTGCATGTAACAGCTAACATATGGCAAGAGGCAGGGTACACCATGAACTGGTCACCATTGGCATTATTAGTATAATCTCACCTTGCATAAATGTATTTAGGTATTTTTCAGACACTGTTTTGGCTTTTGACGGTCATATGCTGCCAAAGCAGGGCGCCTCTTCGTCAAAGTTGAAATACACAAAAAAGTAATATTTTGCAGAGCTTAAAACAAAATAGTCCAACACAAAGGGAATGCTTTAACTGTTGGCATAATAGATATTATTTATATATAATCCCCCCCCCCAACTTGAATTTCTTTGTTTGTTTTTTTTCCTAACTCTCCTGCCTTCTGCCTGTCAACAAGTCAAATGATTTTTCCCTCAGTTGATCACATTAGTAACCATGTGAGAAAAAGATGCTACTTCTATTTTCCCACTCACACACAGATGAGGTATTTGCTCCTTTTATTTGACCCATTGTATTTGCTGCACACGCATGTTTGGTCACATGCAGGAATGTGTACTTGTGTTAGAAGTGTGTGTGTCCAGCGGACAGTACAGAGGGGGAGGATATCCTGTTACTGCCTCAGGAAAACAGAGCTACAGTACAGGAATGTTTCATATGCAACACACACACATAAAAGAGTGCGTACAGCTATTCAGCGATGTGTCCAAGCCAAAGTGTGTTCTTTTTGTGTACAGCTACAGCAGGTGTGTATTCATGTGTATGGTTTTGACTCTCACTGAGGTGAACTGACATTCCAGGCATAGCTTACTGTCCTCAAGGCTCAGACTCTAGTTCTAGTGAAAGAGCATCTGTGAGTCAATGGAAGTGTAAAAAGAAACCAAGTGACTACAAGTAAAAGTAAAACTAATCTCTTAACATTCTTCCAGAGGCCCAGATTATATGAGAGGGGTGATAGTTGGTGTTAAAAGGGGTGGGACAGAGTGAATTCTGTGGAAATTCATATCAAGAATGGAACCCAAAGACAAGATATCACAGTGTTCTGAATGTTTTTTCTCCTTCCATGCCTGTCTCCATCCATCACATCTGGTACTGCTTAAGCTTGAACCATTACGCACAAAAATTACAAACACAATGTCCAAACATACACACTAAGCTGGATGCCGGAGATGCAGCAGGGGCTGTGTGCTGGAAGATTTCCAACACAATGAGAACACATTCAAATCTATCCTGACTGGAAATAAAACAGCATTTACTTGTCAGTTTTTGACTTTAGTATAACACTCATTTCAGCCAAAACACAAAGTGAAAGTATATGGATTTGTGTCTTCATGCAGACATATAAACACAAAGTACAAGCTCCAGTGTAACCCTGTACAGTCTGTGGTACTGGCTCTGTTTCTTAGATAAATACGATCCTGTAGAGTAACAGGATCCGTCTCCAGGTGGAGCCTGGTCTTCTCATTTTCAAACAGCCTGGATTGTGAACCCAAGACAAATGGTGATGCCCTGTGGGTATTTATGATGTCAATTAGTCTCCCCTCAAGAAACAATCAAAACTCTCTGGATTGGATATATTCTTCCTCTTTTCCCCCCCTCTTACAGTATTCTAGTTCACATCTGGCTTCTTTGGCTGAGGTTTCACTTTTATATTGCACAATACGTTGAAAAAATTTTTTCAGAAAGAGAGAGAGAAATCAAACAAACTTAAAATTTTAATCTCCTGCATGTGCCCTTTGCCATTTTTCTGAGCAAATCCCATGATGAATTCCATCCCAAAACATTAAAAACACTCACCTGCTGTTCCTACAAACAGCCAGAAGATTAATTTACTTCAATGATAACTGTGGATCCATGCTGTAGTCCCTTTGTAGCTTTACAAGATTTTCTATAATTCCTGTGTCTTGCTTTCAGTTCAGTTTTGTCCCCTTGAGTCCAGCCCTCGCCTGTCCTGTAGTCCAGTTTAACAGGAGTGCCAGACTTTTCCCTGGCCAAGCCTTTTCCTCTTCTTCTTCTCCTCCTTTTCCTCCCCTCCCATCTCTTTCCTCTCCTCCACAAAGCCTCTCCTTTCTGAGTAACATTCCTGCCGGCTGCATGGAGGGCTGTGATGTCATGTACTAAATGTGTGCATGTGTGCGTTTGTCCAGATGCCCTCATGCACAAAGATACCTTCTGTACAGTGGCCTCAATCACACACACATAACCAGAAAAACGTCCACCCTGAGCTTACTCCCTTCCTGTGTATAGACCAAGCCTTCTTTTTCTGCAACACATGCAACTTTCCCTTTAACCTTCAGCTTCTGTCATAACTGAGGAAAGAGGAAGAAAGAGGCAGGTGGGGTGGCGATGATGAAAAGACGATGACTGAAGAAACAGCAACAGATGATAAGAGCGTAATGGTATTTTCTTCTGTCATCATCAGTATGAAACTGTTGACTCAGTCTCTTACGAGGGTTAGACAGATTTACTGGCTGCATTTACTTTTTATTAAAAAATAATAAACCCTGCTGCCATCATTTAACCTTGAATCTTCTAAGCCTCAAAGTTTTTGATTATTAGTCACTTTAGAGGTTATTAAATGCTGATCTTGGTGCTCTTCTAGATGTTTGACCTCTTTAAGGAGATAAAACACAAACTTTATCCAAGGCATGGGCTGATTACTGGTTTCAAGGTATACAATGGTATTAAAAATTCATAGTGTCAAAACTACAAAATGTCTCTGTCACACAGTACCTATTGTTTAAATGCTTTTTAATAAAATACTACAGACAAAGCGCTTTTTTGTTTGTTTGACCCCCCCCCCCCAAAAAAAAACAAAACAAT
>JAOXNZ010000038.1:20276274-20290981 GCA_028566095.1 Kryptolebias brasiliensis
AACGTCACTGAGTAACCAGGCAGAAAAGAGAGAAGCTGTTGCTCAAATTACAGTTTCACTGTCCACTCTTCACATGGTTGATCCTTTCTAACAGCTTTCTTTAGTGACAAGAAATATTTGGATAGAATATTTTTTAAAGCTGGGTCCAGGCTGAGAAAACATCTGCAGCAGGACTGAGGTCACCCCCCCCGCCCCTTTCTGCTGCAAACCTACACACACATTCACACACACCACAGCAACCTACAAAATAGCAGTTCCCATGGTTTGTGATGTACAGTCAGAGTCTAAGTGGTATGGCTACCAGATGTCAGGGGCTGTTGAGGACATGTGGCTGAAGAGTGGGCAAAAAAGGCCTACAAATACATACACATGGACATATATAGATAAAAGACACAATTCCAAACGTACAATACTAAACACACTTACAGCTACAGACATAAGTGCTCACAGCAGTTTCACGAACAACTATTCTTCGGCAATGTGTGTGGACAACATGTCAAATAATTATCAATAGTTACCTTATTATTTGTGATATCAGTCACAGAGCATGAGGTATGGAGAAAAGGGCAAACGTCTTTGTCCAGACTAGGCTAATGGCTAGTCAAACCGGGGCTTGTGGTTAATCTTTTTTAGGTTTATAAAACAAGCCTTGAAAAAAAACAAAAAAAAAAACATACTGGTTTGAAAGAACTCTACATTTGCTAATATTAAATCACTACACTTTTACACAAGCCTTCATTGGCTAGCCATTAGTCTAACCTGGACAAAGAGGTTTGTTTCTTTCTCCATACTCTGTGCTCTATGATTGATATCATGGCCACTATCCTGCATGTTTTAGATGTTTCTCTGATTTGACACACCTGACTTGATTGAATGAGTGATTAGCAGGCTTCTGCAGAACTTGAAGACCTGCTGAAGTGCAGGGAAACCTCTAAACCATGCAGGATAGTGGCCTTCCAGGACCAGGATTAGACACCACTTCTCTAGGTGTTATAAATTAGGAATCTCACCATCCAAATGTCCCTACAATACCAACTGGCTAATGTTGTGAATTCATATGATGACCTAAATATGTTGGAAAAATGGGCATTGATAACATAAACTGCTATGCCAAAAAGACTGCTTAAAAATATTTATTGGGTTCCAAAAAAATTGATGAGTCAATCATTTAGAGAGATATTTGTTATTTCTAATGTGTGGTTCTGTGCATCAAAAATTGAAGCTATGAAGAGGATTAAATTAAAAAGTTTTTCTTAGTGGTTAAACTGTCAGGGCACAAACCCTGAACCCTGATCTGTTCACTGTTTACTCCCCCCCCTCCACAGCCGAAACATCCTCCTCTTCTGAAAAATATGTTGACATTCTTGGTGACACACTCATGGCTTCCCACACTCTGACTCACAGTGTTTGTCCCCCACTTGGCTTGCTGCTAAGCCATAAAATCAACTGCACTTTTCCCACTGACAATCTGAAAGGATGATGAAAACTAAAACAAAAAAATTGTGATGAAGCACTTAAGTGATAAAGATCAGATTCCCAGTTTGTCACACTAGTTGTTGAGAGAGTCACATGAATTTAGTCTAAATTTAGAGAGGTTTTGTTTTAGACTGCTGAAGATTAGAAAAGATGAGGTCAAAACGTTCACTTATCTCAAAGTACAAATAAATAAAACTATGAATCATTCTAAAATATTACTACAAATTAAGTAATTTGCAACATGTTAACAGCTACTTAGAAGCTCCAACTACCTAACATCCAAAAAAAGGTTGGTCTGATACCGCTTCATTAGTTTTCTCCTCAGAAGTGTAAGGCAGGTGTTGTTTTAGTTAAATTATATTGAACAGGTAGTCAGTCCAGCAAAACAAGTCATTTTCTCAGGGGATGGATTCAATCAATACCCATCTAATTTTTTGGTACAAAAAATTCAGAATTCAATACATTTTTTAACCATAAAAGCCACAAAACACCTTTTCAACTTTCATATGTACTACAAAACACTTTTTATCATTAACCAATGCAATAATTTCTAATATACATTTATTTTCTGTGTATGAAGCTTTAACTTAACTTTCAGACAGATAAAGCTATCAGAGACGATGGGTGGGTGCAGTGTTTTGCACAGCAACCCTTTGGCACGATGCAAGATCACAAATTTATCCTCTAATCTTTCATTTGAAAGCCAAACATTCTTTTTTTTTCCATTTAAAAACAAGCAAGCAAACAAACAAAGGAAAAAAAAACATATAATTGGACAGTTCTTTTTTTATTGTTTTATTTTAGAGATTTTGAGATGTTGGCATCGTTATGTTATGAATTAGGATTACAAAGGTAATTTAATGATTCAAGGTGGGATTAAAATAAAATACAGTCTGTCCCCAAAGTAATACAGACATCTATCTGAGCTGTGTATAGCATTTACCTCTTTTTTTTTACATCATATGTATTTTTCTTCCAATTTTTTCAACAGCTGTCACTAAATTTTTAAAGATTTAAACATTTTCTTTTGACATAAGGTACCTTTTATTTGAGTCTGGGTGCTTTGTGGGTTCACTTTTTTGAACTTTATATGGATGTGGTGGAAAGGAACATGTTGCATGCTGCTCACTTGCTTCCAGTTCTTTGTATCAACAGGAACTGATGCACAGTATGAACTTACTGCATTAGTAGTAAATCGAATGAGAGAAACAAGTCATCTCTGTATGTGGAAAGCAGCATTTTTGAAGTGAAACAATAAAAACAAAATCTTCTTTTGTTAAACAAATCACAAAGGACTTTAGTAATCAAGAATAACTTAATTTGCTCAAAGATAGGTAAGCAGGGCAGTCAACAGCAAATCTAGCAACATAAAATCATTTTTTATTTATTAGGCAATAAATACCTTATCTACAGTAAGGCTTGAATGAATCTCAATGAAAGAAACAGAAATGGTAGTTAAAAAAATAGAATATTCCACATTAAAACAGACAGCAGTTTTTATTTATTTTTTTTCTGGCTCTATTTTAGCACAATAAAAGAGCTTCACAGAATTAAAGTTTTGCTGATGTTGAATTTGGAACAAGAAGAGGGCAACAGATCAGATGGGTTACATTCTGTACATGCCAACACACCCAGAGAAAGAAATCTCACTGTGAAGATCAGCTTCCATTTCTGTGGGCGGCCATACCTGAGAGCTGAGAGAACACAGACTGAAATGGTCATGTGCTTCGTGTGTTTTTCATGGCTAAGAAATTGTTTTATTTGACAACATAATGAGTATCAATGTTTATCATTTGATAAAAAAAACAATGAACAGGCAATAAGAAGGATTTGTTTGCTGAAAAAGTCCTAAAAATAATCACCTGGAATTTTTGATACGCTTGTGTAGGGATAATTTGACAATCTAGCCCCATCTTCTCATGTTTGTCCACAACATTGTGGTTGTTATACAAAGATGTTCTTTTCAAACAATGCTAGTTTATTAGGTTTCGAGAACAGAATGCTAATTTGGTAGCTCCTCAGCTGACGGTGGTGTCAATAAATGCAAACTTAGGACATTGCTGAAATGCCTGGCATGCCGATGTCATGGAACAGCAGCAGGTGGTGACTATACTCATCATGTCCATTTGGAGAGAAACTAAGGTATGCAAAACTTTAAATTCACATTGACATAAATTAAAATAATTTAAATATTGTCCATATGGGCTTTACATAAGCTGATGTGTAACACCACTATTTTTAAAAAATCAAAGACAGGAACTTAGGCTGCTAAAAATGAACTTAGCTCCCCATCAATTTTCCTGACATTTTAGAGTCTTGCTGCTGTTTATTTTATGGTTTATTTTTTATTTAAAGTCAAATGTTATAAAAATAATTCCAAAAAACCACCAGTGTCAACAAAAGCTGAATTCCAGCTTCTCATGTCTCAGGTCTATGTGAACCCCAGCTCAAACTTAAATACACACACAGAGGAATGTAGTTACTCTTACACACACACACACACACACACACAAACATACCAGAGTGTCCAGTAGGTCCAAGGCAGCTGCTGCTAATTTTAGAGAGCTTGTAAGACCTGCTGTGCCCCACAGACCCCATGCTCCTTAACAAGAAACACCACTTCTTCCTTCTCTAAATGACTTTTGCACTGAACACATTCCCCCTCCCCATAAAATAAAGTTCATAAACCAGGCAACAACTACCACATACCACCTCTCTGCCACTCAGTTTGTTCATTTGGTAATTGGTAAAACCAAAATGTTCACATCCTACAACATTAATTTAGGAAAACTTTTTTTTCTCAAATGTGAGGAAGCTAACCTATAATGAAATAGATTTAGTCACTATTAATGTGTTTGAGCAAGTGGAAACATTTTTTTAATAACCTAAGATCAGCATCAGGTTATTTGTCACCAGCCATCCTCTTTTTCTTTATAAGATAATCATAAAAACACTATTTATGTGACAGAAACATAACAAGGTGACACATTAATATGTAGGTAAACAATTAGGAGGTTTAAAATCAGATAAATTCACAATTTGAGCTATAATTGTGAACATTTATGCTGTGCACCAATGTAGCTTTCACATGTTCCTGCATATTTATATATATGTCTTGTTTTGTCAACTAAACTAAATTTGCCAAAAAGATTACATGTAAATCAAACAAAAGATTGTTAGATATGACAATAGGTGTTCTAAAACGATGTAGGGGACATTTTCAGAAATGTATTTGATTTATTCTTAAATATGTCTGACTGGGCGACTATCCTGCATGTTTTAGATGTTTCTCTGATTTGACACAACTGATTTGAATGACTGAGTGATTAACAGGCTTCTGCAGAACTTGAAGACCTGCTGAAGAGGTTGGAAGCAACTAAACCATGCAGGATAGTGGCCCTCGAGGACCAGGATTGAACACCACTGGACTGGGTGCAAAAATACCTGTCCCAAGCAAAAAACTATCAAAGGATATTGTAGTTGCAACTGTCTATCAGGTTTTCATCATTAATAAGTGGTAAGAAACTCTTCTGCAAATTTTATGCTTTTATAATTGCCCTTTGCCAAAGGGGAAATTGACCTCAGAAAAGTAATCACTGGGTGTACATTCACAACTGATGTACTTATGGAGTCAACCTGATTCAATATGGCCACCACAGCTAACCAGCCTTGGAAAACACAAAAAATGGCTGTTTACACATATTTACCTAAACTGCAGCGGTAGTGGGGAATCATCTTCAACAAACACTCTGAGAGCCAACACATCTTGCAGGATTTTGCAGGAGCCTTTGCATAATGTCATTTAAAAGGTTTGACCAAAACAGCTATAACTCCTTTCTTTCATGTTAAAGGAT
The DNA here is from genome assembly GCA_028566095.1 of Kryptolebias brasiliensis. Lineage (NCBI taxonomy): Eukaryota > Metazoa > Chordata > Actinopteri > Cyprinodontiformes > Rivulidae > Kryptolebias > Kryptolebias brasiliensis. The sequence continues at coordinate 20,281,605 of JAOXNZ010000038.1, forward strand.
GATGTTAGTTTAAAACTCTGGCATGAAAGAGTTTGATGATATGCATTTCTTCAAGGAATGCCAAGCCTTCAATTAAGCTTGTTTTAATTTCTTGAATACATGAACTTCACAGTGATAGGCAATTACAAACACATTTCAGTTAAAAGTGGATTTATATCTAAGTATGATCCAGATTTGGTAGTTTAGCAGAAAAGCCACCTAAAGCAACACAAAAAGTGAAGGTGTATAAAAAAATGTAATGTCAGCTTTAACTTTCTGCAAGACTCTATAGTATTAGCTGAAGAATTTTGCAGCTTCAGCTAATTCTTTCAGAAAAAAAAATCAAATCTGTGCAGCTAATGTCTGAAAACAGCACAAACTGAAACAGCAAATGCCTGCAAGCAGCCCAGCCCCCCACTTCATGCAGCCCATTACTCTGTCCCTCCACTGCATGCCACAGTCACAAATCTGAAAACATGCCACTGCATTCACCCTGCTCCACTCACCTCTAAGTCATTCTTCCACCCTCTAAAACAGCTATGATCCGCAGAGATCATATCTTAGCTTTCATTTTTAGAAATCAGTTTCTGGTTTGAGGTGATCTGCTAAATAAACAAAATGTAATTAAAGCAGATTGGTTTTGCAGGATATTAATGATTCAGCAGGCATTCTGAAGTGCAGTGAAATCAGAACTTTAACAATGATCTTTTTACAATTTGACTTTATTATTTATAAGGTATGTTTTTAGGGGGGTATAATCTATGTAAACATATCAAAGTCACAACAGAGGAGTCAGTGACTGAGTGAATGCAAAAAGTATGAACTTTTCTATCTATTTTGCTGTGCTGCTTGTGGTTTGAAGGCCACATGTGCAGTGGTTAATTAGAGTGAAGAGTTGAGCATTGAATGATGTTAAAACCACTTGCGAGGCTTTGGTGAACGTATACCCATTTACAAACACACATGTGCACACATAAAGTTTTTTGGGAAAGCATGACCAGACTGTACTCCATGTTGCTGCCATAATTACATGGTAACAACATAGCAATTACAGGTCTGGGTTTAATGGGATGACATCAACACTGCTTCCTAATTTGACCAATTAGTATCCATGGAAACTTGGAATGGACAGGCCTTAATCACTATCAGTAAATGGGAATCTTTGCATGTGTAACAGACAAATTAAATGCTGCTAAACCATTGCTTTCTCTTGGTAAATTAAAGCTCCAAGTCATTTTATTATCTAGACTGGAATCAGTGGTTTTCTTATTCTGGGATGCTAATTTGGATGCCAGTGATTAAAAGAGGCTGTTTTGTTGCTGTTTTAAATTTAGTTACAAGAAGATCTGGAAAAATAAAAAGGAGAACAAAAGACAGTGTTCTGCAGTAATTTAGAAGTTGTTATAAATAATAAATAACTTGCAAATGATGTATGCTGAGCAAATCTAAAGTTGAGAGGAAGTTTTTTTTAAATAAAATAACTGTTCATATATGTTACATAGTAAAGAATAAACAATTAAACAGCAGAAAGCTTTTAAAGTATTTACACATTCAAAGAATTAAAGCTTGAAAAAGCTTAATAATAAAATTGATTAGATATTAATTGACTCTGTCACAGATATTGACCAAAAATTTGCTGTGGTAGTAGCTGGAAGTCATCCTCAACACATATCTGAGTGCAACACATTGTGCAACATCTTTGCTTAAGCAACACTGTCTGTTAGCAAAATATCACAAGAACCATGGATACTCTCAGAAAGATGTACAATCAAATGTAGATGTCATCATTGAATGTAGACCTACACCTCATTAACATTTGGGAGTCAACTAATTCAAGATGGCCGCCAAAACTAATCAACCTTAGCTAACACAAAAATAGCTAACTAATTTTACAGATAGTTTTGGTGTGGTAGTAGCTGAGAGTCATCCCCAGCACATACTCTGAGCACTAACACATCTCACAATATCACATGAGATTGTGCACAAAGTCATTTACGACATTAGACCAAACCAGCTATAAATCTGTTATTTTTCAACACAAGATGATTTTAGACTAAAACTCTGGTATGAAAGGCAAGAGGTGATAGGCATTTCTTCAAGAAATGTTTAGCTTTAATTCTATTTTTGTCTGGAATGAGATTGAACTCAGTCCAGAAGTTGTTTTTTTTTTACTTTTTAATTTGTGTTGGATCGAGCTGTTGTTTCTGGAGAAGGCTTCAGAACAGACATCTTTCTGTTCAAGCATTTGGACTTGATTTCTGAGCAAGCTTCCACTTTGGTTCAAGTTCCCTTGAAGTATTGATGAGGACCGACACTAATGGCGATGACAAAGAAATCTCAGACTATCAATTTTTGATGATCTCATTAGCATGTCAGCTGCAGACGGGAGCTACGGGAGGTGTGTACACTGTGCATCTCTGCAGGGTTTTGGCAGCGCTCGTACAGAAAGCCAGACATAATATTAAATAAAATAATATCACTCATCTACAGCTGTGCTGAAAATAAAATATGTTGCAATGTTTTTCTCACTAAAAGAAATTTTAGAAAATTCTGAGAATCTTTGATCAGCTTCTGTAACGCTTGACCTCTGCTTCCTGGCAGAGTCTCCACGTGCCTCAGAGTTATTGCTGATGTTAAGTCAGAGAGTTAGTAGTTTTATTGGTGTAATAGTAACCCTTCTCTATTCAGGTGCTTAATAGGGGTAGAGAGCTTTTACTGCTGTCGTTGTATTTGATATAGTGTTTACAAGTTTGCCTTAGCAAGGATAACTGCTCATTTGGAAAAGATTAACAAAGGCTCAAATTGTTTATGTTTTCAGTGCCTAAACTTTATAGGATGTTCAGTACTGTGCAAAAATCTTGATTCATCACTCATTTCCTTTTATGTTGCTTTCAAGAATCCAGACATTCTTGTAATCTTTTAAAGTGGACTTGAGTAGTGTTTCTTCAGGATTTTTGAAGGTTTTTAAAAACTTTATTTTTGTACTTTGGCTTTTTTGTGAAGAGTGTTTTTTTTGTGTTTGTTGAGCCAAATAACTCTTGACCTACACATCATTTCATGTATATAAAGGGTCCTAAATTACAAGGATAAACCATTTTTCTGTTGACACATTAAGAACAACTTGGCAAAAAAAAAAAACAATTACAAAGACACAATTTGCTTCAAATCATAGTAAGATCCAACCTGGGCTCGAACCTGCAACCCTCAGGATTATAAGCACTGGCCACGGAGCTACCGCAGCTTCAGAGTATTTTGTTGAATTTATGAAAACTGGTGATCATCTCAAGACCCCCACTTGGCATTTTGTGACTTACAATATGGTTGGGTACAAAGTCTGCATAAAAAAAAGGAGTGAAAATGTAGCCAAAGTCTAAAGAAAAACCAGAAGACTCTTGAGCTGAAGAAATTAGCAGTGGCTTAAAATTTTGTACAGCGTTGTCTTTAAAACTTACGATGAAATCACTTAAACTGAAATATAACTCAACTCTGTGACATTTTTTTGTAGTTTGAAGTGGCAAAAAGACCAACAGCTAGAATGTTTAAAATCATTTGTACAGAGACAACTCAACTGTTCTTGGCTTTGTGCACCAAACCAAAACTTGTTTGCACGGTACATTAATCAGGATATACACACAAAATTGCGCAAGAAACAGAAATGCTTGTGTGCTCAAACCATGAGAACTTTCCACTCTCCTTGTGTTTAGATCCTGCTTTGACTTAAGTACATGAAGCTTGGCATGACTGCCATCTTTTAACGTGGCCAAAATACTTTCTCCATCTGCTGCTCTCCCTTCTACACACACACAACCTCTGTGTATGAATGTGTTTCTTTGCCTCTGTGTGTCCTAAGTGTGTGTGGTACGCTGTTGCTCCTCTCCGTCGCCAAATTTAGTCCAAGGCAGCAAAGCTCGATGCAACTGTTACTGCAATGTGCTATCGGCGCTGAACAAACTCGTCCTCAAAACAGTGAGCTTCCAAAAATATTATCAGGTCAAATAGCGAGGAGACAAAAAAACAACTTTATTAAAAAAGGGAAACGAAGGAAGATGAAAGCTGACATGAACAGCAAGACAAATGCAGCAGAACTGCTAGGCAGACGGCTAGTGAGGGAGTAAAGTACTTGACAACTTGTACAACGTAAAAATCACTTTGTTTTAGGGGATGAAAATGTGCGTAGGAGGCTCTGATGTCATGCTGAAAGGCTTCTAACACATTTACCTTATGAATTTATTGAATAACAATACAAGAAACTGACATGCAACACATAGTTTATATTGATTTCTTTTGTGTTTGCAGCCTTGAGTTGCCTTTTGCGTCACACATCGACATCACACATTGGCCAGTAGATTTTTAAATGTTTCCAACTTTTCTGTCACCAGAAACTGCACTCAGGCACATTTAGCTTCATTGCAGTAGTCAACATAACTTTTAGAGCTTGTGGTTTGCCTTGGTATGTCTATACACTTTGGCATGAAGTGAAAACATACTTTTTCCTGGCTTTGTCATTGTTTGAATAGACTAAAAATGGATCTTGAATTGACAGTGAAAAGTGGTATAGACTCAGAACTGCAGGAACTCTGAGGTGAGACATTGTTCAGTGAATGACAGAAAAAGGCAAACTAGAATGTGGTGTCTGACAGCCATGGAGGCTCATGTGTTTTCACAGACAAGCAGTAAAACAAACAGACTAAAGGTCATAAACAACGGAGAAAAAGAAGATTGGAGTGAAAGCAGGCAGTTTAAACACACATGGACTTACCGCCAGGGCCTGCAGCCTCTCTTTGTGGAGCTGAGCCTCCTCACACGACATCCTGATGGGGGAACAGGGGAGAGGGAGGTGAAAGGAGAATGAGACGTGAGAACTTTGGGGAGAGATGAGGTCCTTCAGCAAGAGGCTTCAAGAAACACACAGGGGAAGAAAAGTAGAGGAGTGAGGGAGAAGAGGAGGAGGAGGAGTATCCAGATGAGGTCTTTTCTCAGCAATAATCCAACCAGAGTGGGAGAAGTTTGCACTGAGAAAAACCAAAGATCTCTTACTCAGTGACCATGTGCCTCACACTCAACCCACTGCTCGCATTTTTTTTTCTGTGTCTGTCACCCACTCTTTCTTTGGCTCTCTGCGTCTCTCCTCCCATTTGTCTCCTTCTTTCCACCCCCCTCCCATTTTTAGGCATGAGCCATGTGTGATTAAACAGCTGGGAGGAGCAGCTGGGAGAGGGATGGGGTAGCTAGGAAAGGAGGAGAAAGGGCTGTGTGACAAGAAGGAAGAGAGGGGAAAGAAATGACGGAAAAAGGAAGCAGAATAAGTTTGGAGAAGTAAGGCAAATGGAAGCAGATAGGTAATTTGTCTTTTCTGAAAGGTGGAGGTGCTAAAGAACACATGAATACATGGCAACTGTTAGATCAAGAGTTTTATTATCACTGACTGCTCAGCTGTGCATAAGCATGTGCTAAAAGAATGATGGCAACTATTTTCAGGAAAGACAAAGTTTAAAACAACATTGGTTTTAAAGTCAACTTTACTTTGACTTATCAGAACTTTGGCCTATTTGAAATTTCTCTCCAGAAAGATCAGGAGTTATTCTGTCACAAAAAATTAAAAATTAAACTGGCTTTTGGAGTCAAGAAAACAAACAAATAAACAAAAAAGCATTAATTTAATAAAATGTCCCAGTGATTTTGGGACATTTTGGGTACCTTTTACTGTCGCTCTGCTTTAATAGATTTAAATACATTTTTTTTCTTCATAAGGGACCCCTAATATATTTCTCTGTGTTTCAAAGTTTTCAAAGGTGCTATTGTTTCTTTTCTTCTTGGAGATTAAGATATTTTCTTAAAATTGCTTGTCAATGTTTTGCCACGACATAAAAAAGTCTTGTGAAGCAAAATTATCATTGTCTTTTTAGACTTTAGTTTGGTCATTTTTAGCTGTAATGTGCATTTATGTTGGTACAAATCAAAAGAAACTTATATAATATCCGGCATATTTGATAATAAAAAATAATAATAGTGTTTGGGCTGTGCTTGTGCTTGTGTGTTCTTTTCAAAGTCACAAGTCACACATAAACACACACCCAGATATACAGACAAAGCAATTTGTGTAAATAGGTCACTGTTACTTGGGCTCTAATTTCATCTATCTCATTTGTATCTCTCCTGATTCACCTTGGTTTCACCTGTTTTTGTTTGCAAACCTCTCTAATATACTCCATAATTTGCTGACTTGCTGCCTTCTTTACACCTTTTAATTCTCTTTCCTTTTCTGCCTTCTCTCCACACTATCCAACTAATTGTTCTTCTTTGCCTTTTCTCCAGTACTCTACTTTTCTACAACCATCAGCCTTCCATCCATCCTCACTTCTTGTCTTTTTTCCTTTTAAATCATCACCTCTTGTTTCTCTTCTGACTTCCTTCCTTCACTCATCCCTCTACCTCTTCTATAATCCATTTATTCAGTTTCCTTTCACTTGTCTCACCTGTTCTTACTTATATCTGTTCACTTATTCATCTCTTTCTTTCTCTTATCGCTCTCTAACACACCACCTTTCGTTTCTCTCTCTTTTTTCTCCATTCTTTCTTCCACAAGCAGACGTCCTTATAAGGACAAACAGCAGCAGCAGTCTTTGCTTACCCCTTTGGGAATACAGAAGCATGTAACACACACCCACACACACCCACACACACACGCCCACACACACCCATATACCGACTGACATACACACAAGTGGACATGCACAAATGCACTAAAACACAACAGACTGTGAGTTACTCCAAGAGAAAGTGTAAAACAATGAATGCTGTTGGAACTAAAGCTACTGAATAATAAAAAAAAAAAAAACATAAGGTAAAATCAGGGCATTGTTTTCAGTTTTATTAAGAAAATAGAAAATATTGTACTTTCCCTCAAATTTGAACATGTACAAGTATTAACAAGCTATCTGAGGTAAGGATAATAGTTTTTGTGGTGATATAATATACGTTTATATAAATGTACAGTCCAATTTCTTCCAAAGAAATGTGAATTTTAGGGGTTCACGACTGCAGTGAGTTTTTCTGCTCACTCAAAAAGCATTCAGTCATTCTTCCATTTTTTGTGCCTACATTTTTCCTGTTCACGGTCATGTGGGGGCCCTGGCATATAAAGTAAAATAAAATACAATCAGGCAAGCTCCTCTGTCCATCGCATGCAACACTTTAGATTAACAATACTGATAAAAAACAACAACAAAACAAACAAACAAAGACTCATAGGTTGAAGCACTTGTTAAAAATCCTGTATAATTTTGTGATAAAGCAACAAGAAAACAAAACTAACCAAAAAGACCTGAAAAAAACATATTTTTAAACCAAGTTTGTCTTTTGCATGGTTTGGATCTAAACCATTATTTGTGGAATTTTTTTTAGTTACATTGTTATCCCAATAACATTGTCATTAAAGCCTTCTCAGTTTAGTTTCCATAAACTCTAGAGCACTAAAGCTGTATTTTTGACACCTTTACAGGAGATCTCCTCATGATAGAGAACATCCAAGACTGCAGCCCTGATGTCCATGTTTAAAACCAATCCAAGGTTAAAAAAAAATCTTAAAAAAGTGATCCTATTGTGCTTCTCTTCATTACATAAACATGGGGGTGGCAGTGAATAGAAAGCAGTTTGAAGTGACTACAATGTGGATGGAGATACATGCACCTTTGTAAGTCTTTCCACATGAAAACAGGCTGGGGTTTTCAAAAATTGGCTGTGCAAAACGTAGCTGCATGACTTGCTTGTGAATGTTGTGTATTGAGTTGTCAGGTCTGCAACTGAAATCCAATTACGAGTTTATATAGTATGCTTGTTAAGGAAGATCTATAATAATACAAAATGTAGCACATTAGAACATACCAAATTAGATATCACAACAAAGTATTCTTAACAGAGAACTTAAATGCTGGTTTTATGTGTTTTTATGGTTGTTTAAAAAAATCAACATTGATACCAAGCTAGACATTATGGCTGTTGCTACAATAAAACATTTTTAACAAAGACAAGACTTAAGAATTGTAAGTTTCTTTGCAGTACATGTTACAACCCTTTGTTTGAAGTGTTGCCCTGAAAACACCACTACTTTTGGCGTAAATGTAAATGTACATTTACAATAACAATAACATTTTGGCGTAAATGTAGCAATGTAGGACTAAGTGGGGGCAAGGGGAGAACCAGAACTCACACATTTACATTCAGTTCTGAGTTTTTCAGTCAGGAGCTGGTCAAATACAAGACAAGAAATTTGAAGGTTATCATCTTGTTCTTGAAAATTTAGGACAAAACAAGCCTGTGATGATGACTTTGATTGGTAGAGTCGGTGACTTTGTTGGATGAAGAACACAGTTAGCTTTATGGCTGTCATTATCAAAGTCTGATAACTTTAAGGGTTTTTGCTTGACATAAAATCACACCATTTAACTCATCAAACTGGCCTCTCACACTGCTGTTGTGATGAAAACTTCCTGTCTCATTCTTATTTTTTGCATGTTTTCTGCCTGGAAGGTTAGTTTTACTCTTTCTCCTCCTGAAGTCTGGCCACCTTCCCTCCCCTCTTCAAGACCCTCGTTCTGGCGTTGGCCAAGCTGGTTGGTCGTCATTAGAGACAACGGCATCATTGTTCCTCTGCATCGCCACGATGACGCGATGACCTCACTGCACAGAAACCCAACCCCCCCCCTCCTCTTCCTCCTTCCCCTATCCCAGCCCAGAGGTAATGGCCTCCAGATGTGAAACTAGAGGCAGGAAAGCGCATGTACCCACACACATGCGCGCATACACAAATAGAAAAAAAAAAAAAAAATGCAACAATGCAAAATGTGAGTAGGAGGCAGAGGGAACGAGCAAGCACGGACAAAGAAAGTAAGTCAGAAAAACTGTGTGTTTGTGTGTGTGTGTACTGTGTTAATGTAATCATCCTTTTTACCTACCTCTCGTGAGTTTGGTACTCCCACGTTTCGATTCTCCCCAAAATAACTGAAGCACACAGAACTACAGATCTACTACAAACTTATTTCTGCTGCAGACTGGGTTACTGTACGGCTGCTTAAACACAATACAGTAATATGTAAGGGTGGCTAAGGGACTACTCATGTCACAGAGGAGCTAAATCTGTTCACACCATACTGCCAGGAGCATGAATATTCTTCAGAGGAGATGCAAATCAAGTCCCCATGTGTCAATTATTACATCTTGAAGACATGTTTAGGGTTAAGGGAAGGTTAGGTTTGGGTTAGGGAAGTAGCTGTTAAGGGTTATTGAGCATATGTGGCTGTAAGGAAAAAAAAAAAAAAAAAGCTCATATGTGTGTAAAGCCCACCTGTCCACAGGTGAGTTATTTCATTCCAACCTCTCCATCATCATTAACGGACCAA
>JAOXNZ010000038.1:20353558-20372492 GCA_028566095.1 Kryptolebias brasiliensis
TAAACTCTTACTAAGGTGTGCTATCTTTAGTTCACAATTGCTTTTGGAACTGAAAATGGCTGTAAAGGTTTACTAAGGTTTTACTAAAGTAAAAGTTAATAAATTAAAAATAAATAAATATGGAGGGACTTTATAGTTAATGACACTGTCTTCAAGAGGAGTTTACATGAGCTTAAGCTAATTTAAGGCATGTTTAATGGTGGAAAACTGAAAGGTGGAATTTTGAAGGACTATGTGAGGAGCAGCTATGTGAAACTAATGAAAATGTGAGGAAGCACGAGTGCCGATTTTATCAGCTTGAACAATTAAAAAGCTTTTTTGACATATTTGACTCCTCCGCTCTCGTGTCAATGCATAATGAGGGAACAGGTCATGAGATTGTACTTTTTTCAAGAAGACAGGGTGTACTGGTCCTATTATTAGGTTCATCTTATAATTTATTCTTAAGAATTAATTTTTTTTTAATGCAAGAGTTTTACACTTTTCCCTAACAAATTTATTATGGCGTGAGGATTTTCTGCTATGTTGAAATTATAAATTTGACTTTCTATCTGTAGGAACCACTTTAGTTATTATGCAGAAGACTTTCCTTTTTACATGTAGAAGACTTTGCTTCCTTCTCTCAAGACCAGACCAGGGGGTTTTCCTAAACATGTGCAACAAAATAAAGTTTGTAACCTTTAAATCCTTAGGGGCAGTCCACAGGGCAATGTTTTTGGTAATAAACAAAAGTTTTTATTGTTTCAGCCATGCATCCACTTGAAAACAGCATTTATTTTTTGACAGCAGGTTTTGAAGTGAACAAATCTTGAAATGCCCTTATTGTATTTTTGTGTAGATGGTCAACACACAACATTTTAATTATGTCCTTGGCCCACTTCTAATCTAACCTACAACCGAAGGGCGTACTCTTCTTCTTGTATTTACATTTCACACCCAGTGTGTAAGGGTTTTGCACATGCTCCTTGCTTTGTTTCCTGTTTTTGGTGTAGTTTCAGGAAACATTACAGTGCCACATACAGGCCTGGGATAGTAACTACAGCGTTTTTTTTCATGTGAATGAAGACAGTTCGAGAAATGATGCCTAACGTTTACTAGGATATATATAGAAAAAACAAATTAAAAGATTGTTTTGGAAAAAAACTGCATTTCCATGCGGATAAGGCCTAAGTCTTTGTCTCTTTTTTCATGTTATTAAGATGTACATCACTAGCACAATCAAGACCAAGTCCAGCCGCCTGGCCAAACCTGTGCTCTGTCTGGGCACGCTCTGTTCAGCTTTCCTCACCGGCCTCAATCGGGTCTCGGAGTATCGAAACCATTGCTCAGATGTAGTGGCCGGATTTATACTGGGATCGGCCATTGCTTTGTTTCTGGTGAGTCCAATAAATCAGCTAAATATCTGGGGAAGTTTTAGATGATTGATTATTGGGAAAAAGAGGAAAAATGATTATTCAGAGGTGGATTCTGGTCAGAAGTTATTTTCAAAGTACAAGTTTCACCCTCGGATTGGAAAAGACCCAAATGGGTAATTACATAATGAATTAGGCTGGATTGCTTACCAAAGCTTGTATTATGGGTGTGTTGCCATTACAAAGTCATTAATGATGTACCTCTGAGAGGAAGTACTTTTTAAAATATTATTTTCCCTGTCAATAAAATCACTAAGAAACATACATGTAGTTCATATAGATGTGCTAGTAGGAGAGGATGTAAAAAAGTCACAAAACATGTTTTATTCTCTGCTTAAACAGGCTTCAAACTCATGTAATGTAGGCTAGAGGGTTGATGTGAAGGATCCATTAGTTGATTAGGTGGAACAAGAGAAAATAAAGGGGAGGAAATACTGTGGTGTCACAGATATTTACTGAGATTAACTGTTTTTCTGGTTTCTAAAACTCATGCTGAAGAAGCAGAGGGACTGGGAAATAGAGGAAAGTGAAGGTAAACTTCAAATTTAAGTAACCATAGTGTTTAATTCAGAGATGAATAAAGGGAGAACCAGTGATCCCTTTAATTCTGAGGTACTCATGAGGTAAGGGATCTTGTTAATCTTCCCTATTAAAACAATAGTCATAACAGGGGATAAATGTTCCGACTTCCCACGCAAGACCTCAATTTCCCTGCTCATCTGTCCATGACGTGAAATCAAGATCAGTCGCCTGTGATGGGTTGTCAAACAGCCTGGCTTTCACTTAAAATTAAATTGGCTTTGTCAACATCAGGTTTCACGCTGAGAGTTTAAAATGCAGGGTACGATGGCTGCTGAAACCACAGAGACTTTTTGGGTTGAAGTGGAAAACCCACTGAGGAAAGAAGGAAGGTAAAGGGATTCAGTAAGAGCCTCAAAGGTTTCATTACTTGTAACTTCCACTGGGCTCTGGGCGTCAAAGCGGGAAGAAATGCATGAAGAAGACAGGGACATGAAGGGTAGACTCTGAGAGGAGGAAATGAGGGATTAATATATTGGCGCCTCTTGCAGGGGTTGATATAATTTCTTAATTTACAGACAGAACCAGAAGTGTGACATGCTTTCAGGACAAAATTCAGATGATTTGTTTCTTCTGCTAATGGTGTCACTGTGCTGTCAGTCAGCAGATTTCAGTGCATTTTAGATCAATGCGTTAGCAAACTGAAGCCACTGGTTTGCTTTTACCCATAACTAAGGTTGACTGGAGTATTTAGGGGAAGAATCCCATGATATATTATGACTCTTTGACAAACCCAAGTGTCTTTATCCCTGCATTACATAGTTGTGGCTTGTATGTATTTAAAACAACTCCTGGCATTACAGAGACATTGGCATTAGAAACAATGTTTTCCAACAAATAGCCTATGCATAGAATTTGAGAAAAAAATGTTTGGGATGGCTTTTCTTTTCTCAAATTTAGCAGCACTTATTTACACCTATATGCTTTCTGATTATTTCTGTATATATTTTCTATTGAGTAAAATTAGTTAAAAGGCAAGAAAAAGTAGATCAATAAATGATAACAGTGGGATTAATATTATGGTTAGAAGATACTTTGGGTCAAGGCTAAACCTTAATAATCAATGCCTAAAACTATATATAAAAAAATAAATAATTGTAGTGATTGTGTATCCTGATCTAACTATATAATTATTTAAATATAGTTAAATATAAGTTTCATTTTTACATTAAGTTTCAGTCATGTCTGATGTTTAATAATTTTTTGTGACGTCATTAAGGTGCAATTTAGAACATCTTGTCCTTGGAACATGACGAGAAGGAGCCAAAGCAGCACATGCAAGCTTTCAGTGATTGACCTATAGCAATTGGCATGCATTGATTCTGTGATCTCCAGGGAAAGATTAAGACAAGAACTAAATCAAGACCTCAGCAGTTTTTAAAAGTCTAATTTCCATTGTATTATCAGGCCAACATTAACAGAGGAGGAAGACATTTTTCCTGAAATGTCCTAATAGCCTGATTGGAGCTTATGACGGCCTTGTCATGCAAGAAATATGGCGGTTTGATGATCTGCAATTCTAGCTGCGATTAAATGATAAAGACAGTAAAAGTAAAAAGTGCTGTCACTATTTGCAAAGAGAAGGTATGAATAAACTTAACATACTGAAAAGAACTTTTGCTGATAGAAGAGTTTTGTCTCCATCCAGCAAATTGAAGGATCAGTCTTAAGCTTTTTGGTTTTGGCTTCTAGATGATTTTGGTAACTTTGGAGGTGCAGAATTCACTTTATCCTGGAAAAGGTAGAGATATGTACTATCATATAAAGCCACAATGCTATTTAATTAAAAAAAAGGCTACACAGTGTCACTGTAATTCAACTCTTTGGGAGATATATGTATTCTGAAATGCTAGATAAAAACCCCTTCTGACATACTTTAGGATACAATACAGGATAACAGTTCATGTTTCTTTTGCATCTCACTAATGTGAAGCCTTGTAATAAAACCTTAAAATGTCACTAGATTCAGTGCTACTAAATTCTCGAGGCAATAAGTTCAAATTGTTTTTTGCTCTTACCTGAAACAATGGGTGACATCTTGGCCAGAGTTCTTTGCATCATTGGCAGGACACAAAATAGAAAGAAGCAGTCTGCTGTGGTCATTGGGGAGGCACATCAATTGTGTCATCCAGAAATGTATTTAAAGACGCTGCATCAGCCCACAGTTTACAGTTACCCTGACAGATATTGATGTAAGAAATTTATTGTGGTGCTCGGGGAGTTATTCGCAAATTCTGGCCCAGCTACTCTTCTCCTGGTCTTGGAGCACTAGAGACTTGCTGTCCATGAACTGCCACAAACATAAAATCCTTGCGAAACCTCCAGCAGAGAGTCAGCCCGCTTCATTTTCGTCTTTGACACTGCCTGAGGGCATGCTTGGTGTCTGGTGGGGTGGGATCTCCTTCAGGCTGCTGTCTTTGATTAACTGGAAGATGGAAGAGTTCAAAAATCCTGCAGCCTTGTTGGCTTGTGTGCTCTTGAAAAAAACTGACTAATGCATTATAAAAAGGAAGGAATTTGCTAGTAACGTCACATTTTCAAATCAAGTTTTATCTTAACTCATAAAAAAGTGGAGTTTCAAGCTCATTGTCATTATAAAATATCTGAAAACCAAAAAACATAAATTAGGATACATCTCAGAGATATAAGTATTATAATTATTATTGCTAAAAAAATTAAGTGCAGAGACATAAACATCATTTGAGGGCGTTAGTGTTGTGGCTGAAGCTTTCCTTGTACAAAATGTCAAATAAACCAAGACTAATAAACATTTAAAAGTAGAAAGGCAGAAGCATTGTTACAGAGACTGACTTTTATGATGGCTGGCTCTTAGAGACTCATTTAATGTTTGATTGATTTTTATACTCCTATTAACTTTATATCACAACATTAACTGTTCTGAAGCAGAAAATATGGTCACATCTCTCAAAAGCAACCCTCAAATGCTCTTAATTTTATTAGGGTGTATCACACCTGATGTAATTATTGATACAAATTAGCACTAATGTACAGCTAAAAAACTAAAAAACTCTGATTTTATATATGATATTTAACAATATTTAATTTTATCTATGCAAAAAAAGACGTTGACAGTTCATTCCTTTACAGTCCAGGCTGAGTTGCCTTAAATAATTATTGAATTTTTATTTAACTCCTTTTTTGACATTCATAGCCCTCCAAAGGACAAATCTTAGTAACTTTGGGGGCAATTGACCTTTTTTGAGTGCTGTTATAAGTTTGACATTTATATTATAACGCAAAATTTCTCAACATCTGTTAGATGGACTCGCATGACATTTGGTGTAAATCATTATACCATATTAAAATATCCATGAACTTCCTGCTTATGTAACTAATGACATAACTTTGGCCTTGACTACACTGCCATGGATACTTTTTAAACTTATATTTTGTCATTAATTTGGAAATAAACACCCAAGTCCCAACAAGAACACCAAATTTGTAAAACTAATCCCAAGCCAGTTGGTGGCAAGAAGACCCACATTAAAGATGTAAAAGTACAAGGGATGACACAGGACTGGAACATGGGCGTTGAAGCCATAAGGGACAAGCACCCCCTAGCAAGCTGGCTGCAGTACAAATTTCTTTTAAGTGTTGTCCCTCCATGTAAACGATTGGGAAAGTTGCTGGACTAAAAAACAGAAAAATAGAATTACAGTGCGGTTGTTTATTTTTTATTTTTTTGTTTTTCAGGTGTTGATCCGTGTAGTTTTTACCTTGCTGTATGTTCAAATGTGCATTTTTTTAAAAATATGTTCAATTAGTTTCTGTATTTG
This sequence comes from Kryptolebias brasiliensis, assembly GCA_028566095.1. Lineage (NCBI taxonomy): Eukaryota > Metazoa > Chordata > Actinopteri > Cyprinodontiformes > Rivulidae > Kryptolebias > Kryptolebias brasiliensis. The sequence goes on from JAOXNZ010000038.1 coordinate 20,359,347, forward strand.
AGGCTTAAAAAAAGTTTAATGTACACTGTGATTGACAATGTGAGACCCTGTTTGGAGGGTGTAAACACAGGACTTTTGTCAGCCCCATTTCCCTAGTGCACACACTCTGGCTCCAAAAATAAAACATGGCAGCACCCGTAAACCAGACCTTTTTTTTATTTCACATTATTTACCATTTTTTCCTCAAAAGTTAACTTCCTTTTTTTCTTTAGCACCTGGCAGAAGTTTACCAGTGACAGGTTGACCAGAAATATTGCCTATGTATACTAAAGACTGGCATTGTTGTTGTGGTTTCCATGCATGTTATATGCATAAAACAATAGTAGGCATATTGCAAAGTAGGATGTGATGTCATTGTTTCTGAGATTCTGTTTAAGTGCACATGGATAAACTAATATCCATGTTTTTTCCATAATCTTTACTCTTGAAATGGTTTCAGTTTTGTTTCACCAAAAAACACTGTTTACATATAGCTCAGTGTTGTCCAGTTCTGGTCCTCAAGGGCCACTATCCTGCATGTTTTAGTTGTGTGTTTGCTTTGACACACCTGAATTGAATGAATGAGCAATTAACAGGCATCTGTAGAACTTGAAGTCCTGCTAAAAAGCATGTAAACAACTAAAACATGCAGGATAGTGACCCTTGAAAACCAGGACACTAGACATCACTGATATAGATGAAAGGGGAAAATGTAGCTAAAATTGTTTGTTTTGCAAAATGGCCAGTTATTGTGGATAAGCCCTCCAACAATAGATATAATAAACACTCTCTGAAAATTAGCATTATTGATGTTAGCATGGTAGCATCAAATAGTCCAGTTATTTTGCTGAAAACTGAAACCACTTAGAAGTTTTGCCAAAAACTCTAATTACCTGTGTTGTCAGTAGAGACTAGATTAAGATTCAGTCGGTCCAGTACATTGATATGATTATTTTGGTCTCTATGACTTGTATCTTTCTTAAGGTTAGCTGTGCAATGAGGAAAATGTTAATTCCCAAGGTCACAGTCAAATCCAATCTTTGAAGTTGCATCTTACTCCAAAACATTGCATGACAACATCAGACACTCCAGGCTTCAAAACCTTAGTGATTAAACCAATGGATGTAAACCAGTGTTCACCAACAGTAACCAATGTTAGCAATGAGTTCAATGCTCCAAAACGTGCCTCTCTAAATAGTAAGTTGTCTTCATTTTTGTTTTTTAAATATTGTGATTTGTTACATTTTTATATCTGTCTAACTGAGAAGGTTACACTGTTCTCATACTTCACAGGGTATTTGTGTTGTGAACAACTTCAAAGGTGTTCATACTGCAGCAGCTAAACAGAAGACTGAAGAGTACCGTGGTCTGCCTCTGATGACTTTCCCCCGTGTAGAAAGCCCACTGGAGACCCTCAGCGCACAGGTAGCTAAAAACACTTAACCTGGAATCCCAACAACTTTAATCTCATGAGGTGTTTTATCTTTCTCCATTAATTAGTGCAGCTTCCACAAGCTTTAAACTTCAAACCAAACAGTCCCTTTCATAAACTTACAATTTGTTGTACAGAAAATTGGTTTGTTTTGCCACTTGCTGTAACTATATTTTGTATGCATTTCCTTCTTTTTTTCCTTTGTTCTTTCTTTACTTCTTTCTTTCAACATAAAGCAATGACATATGTCTGGCATGAAATTTGCACTCCTTTCGTGTTCATCTGCTCAAATGCACATAGATTTAACCAGAGCACTTGTTCCACCAGTTGAAATTGTCCTCCTATTTTCTTTTTATTTCCACACCTTTCCCATCTTCTGTTTCCCTCAATTATCTTTCTGCTCTTTATCTCTCCTTATTCTTAAATTCCCTTCTCCATTCCCCCTCAAACGTGCATTTTCAGAACCACTCGGCATCCATGACGGAGGTCACATGACTAAGGGGGCAGCACCGGGTCACGTTTGCGTCTCCACAGCACTTCCAGACACAATGACGAGGACGCATGCCACGTGGTGCCGAATGCTTACAAAAAAAAACACTCCTGATTTATCTGTTAAAATCACCTGGGGGACAGAAAACTCCATGTTTGTTGTGGTTTTCATCTAGCTTGGCTACGCTCTATTTAACCAGCCAAGATGCACAGATCAGACCAATGCAAAAGTATCACAAAGCCAACTTACTGTAAGCACAGGTTGTTTTTCCAGGTCTTTGAAATTTCTTTAAGACATGGCACATTTTTGTCCTCCAAGGTGTGCCGTTTGTAGTTAGAGGATGGTGTTTTGTACATTTTGTATGAGCGTGTGCTGTCGCCTCTCCTGACAATGTTAAACCTGCACACTTCCCATCAGTTGATTCACTGTTTTACATCACATCCTGTCAGGTGAAATGCCTCGTCGATCACCACATCCATTTCACTCAGTCTTAAAAACTCTGCAATGGAAAAAAGATATTGATGTTGTTGTCCTGTGGTGTTTGTCATTTGTACAGAAAAAGACAGAAACCTTCTTTTTATTATCTTTCTGTACATTAATTGACCATTATGAGGTCTTATTTTTTAAGGATTTTTGTTAATCTGTATGACTATTATGATCCATTTGGACCTGTTTGCCTGCTGTAAACCTGAATATGTTCTAGTATCAGTTTAGGTGTTTTGGGGAGGAACTCTTCTCCCCTTTGGAGGAAACGCGAGAACGAGTCAGTGACATTCTTTGAGACAGAAAATGGGGTTTGGCTTTACATGTTATCCGATCTTATATTTGAAAATGTCAATGGCTTAAAATGTTCGCTATGAGTGTCTTTCACCCCAATTTCCTGATTCACTCTGATACTGATTACATTATCTCTACACAGAAGTCCACTAGTGCTAGCATGTGTCAGATATACATAAAGATTCCACTTCAGTGATTTTTAGAACTTTTCTTACAAATAAATTTCAATAAGACATTCTCAATTTGTAGAACTGGGAAAAAGAAACAGAAACTGAGTGAATAACTTGGGGCTGAGCTAGCATTTTCAGTGTCAACCAGGCCAATGACTCCTGCTTCACTTTTCCTCCTTGAGGCACCCCTTCCTCTCCCCAACCCACCTGTGGATTGTGATGCAATGTTGTGACTCCATTTTTTATTGGAAGATATGCCCAGCATGAAAAGAGAAGTTGAAATGTTTTATAGATATTACCCATGATCATTGTGATTATGTTCTTTACTTTGAGAACAAAATAAGCTTTTCGTCAGAAATGCTAAATATATATATTTTTTTTCTTTTGTTGGTCAAAAAATTAAATAGTCAGTAGCAACAATGTGTTGTCTTGTGATTTCATTTGTTCTGTACTTTTCACTTGCCGTAGAAAACACCTGGCCAAAGATTAGTGCTGTCCCTCTTGACAGCATTTGCAAAGTTACCTTGATAGAGTACAAGAAAAATGTGTCCTTGTGTTTTTTTGGAATATCCAGACATTTGTGTTTCTTTTGCTGCATTGATTTTTAAAAGAAATAAAAGAAATATTTTGAGTTTGCAATTGTTCAGACAGGCCCACAAATAAGCAACAAGATCAAGACTTTATTCTTGTCTTGTTAACCCAAGCAACACTCACTACACCTCTGGAAAATTACACGTACCATCCAGACATGTGACTATAATGCACATGGATATGCTAAAACCACCTTCCTGTTTAGGTTTTCTGTTGATTCATCCTGTTACTGCTGCATCAACTTCAATGACATTTGTTACCGCTTAGCAAGGCATACACACACAGGGACACAAAGAAAGCTGACGGCTGAGCCAGTGCACTTTCTCTTTTGCTCTGTCAGGTATTCATTTCAGCTGTGACAGCCTGTGCTTACCCTGCAGACACACTGCCTAAATAGATAGGAGCGGTCTGTGTGTATGTGTGTGCATGCAGTGTTTTTTTTTTAACCATGCCATGTGTACAGAAAACATTGTTGGCAATTCTGAATATGCATTCTTGTTCAAAATGCTGTCCCCTTGCAGCATGAGTGAAAAGAGTGTACCAGCCAAATACTGTTTTGGGGTAGGTAGCAAAGTTTGGAGTGGTTTGAATATATATTATAGCTGCAGGTTGTGTTAAAATGGAATTTATTAAGGAATATAGACATTTGTTAGTGCAGGTAAATGTTAATGGGTATTTTGGAAGGGAAAAACAAATCCCACCAGATAATGCTTGAACACAGTTTGATGGAAGTGCCCTGGGAGTAAGCCATTGTTTTATAATGATAGTATAGATTAGTGAGAGTAAATCCTTTACATCTTGTTAAAAAAAAAACAACTAACCTTTAGTTTTCATTTGAGTCATTTGGTAGTTATTTCACTTTGTCACTGCATATAAGTGACATTTAGGTTTTAGGCTAAGTGACATTTAGGCTTTCTCAGAAAATTGACTTATGGTTATCGAGATTTAAGAATTAGAAATTAACTAATTAGAAATTGGGATTTGGCTTTACCTGAAATGGGATCCAGTATATGTATGTAATGTGCTTATAGTTAACATTCTCAAAAAGCAACTGATTGTATTATTTTTAACTATAAGCTTCTCACAAACTTCTAAGACAGTCTGAACATTTTTAAGAGTGTGGGGGTGGAAAAAAATCCAACTCAGTCAAAAAAGGTGAGATACATTTTTAATAACAGAATATTTCCAAACAAAAATGGAAAGTTGCAAGAAAAGAGGTTTCATCACAGAAGAACCATTTTTGTGTCTTCATTTGGAAATGTTCTTCACATCCAGTGGCATGTCCGAGACAGATCAGTCATTTTGTTTGAGTTCATATTTATTATTTGCTTTTGGGTTTGCACCAAAAACTGAATGGTACTCCAGTGTTTCTTAACAACAATACAAGCAAGAGAATATTTTTTTACTACATCAGCTTGTCTGTTGTTTTGAATGTACAATGAAATACCCGTAGACCATAACTCAAACTCTGACAAGCTAAAAAATGACTTCTGTCATTCAACCAGCAGTGCATCCGTGAAGTGCAGCACATTACACAGTGACTCATAAGTAAGTTTGTGTTTTGTCCTAGAATCCACCACAAGATGCCAACCGTGTTATCTTTTTTGTGGGGTCTTGTGAATGCTTTTATTGGTATCTTTTTCATTAGTTTCTTGCTACAACAGCCCAGTTACCATTCAAAAGATTTATAATAAAAAATAGCCAAAGCCAAAATGAATGCACTGCCAAAGGGTAAAAGCATTACATCATCAGCGGTAACGCCAACCAATTTTCATCTGAAAAGTACATTGTTTCAGCAACACTTGAGAATATAGACTAATCTGGCTTGGTTCAACCACAGGTCATTGTACACTTTGTGAGACTCACCAAACTCAGGTGAATTTGTCCATTAACCTTAAAAACCAAAGAGCTGTCAGACCAATGATCAAGCTTATCATCATGGCAAGCAAATGTGTACCACTGAAGAGATCAGGCTTACCTCAGAGGAAAGCTAAATGGACAAAAAGAAGTAGTCAGCAAAAAAATAAAGTCCAAGTAAAAAGAAAAAAAAAGAAAAACTGAAGGCATCTGAAAAGATTTAAATTAAGGTTGAGGTGAGAGAGGGGAAGCATAGCGCTTCACTGACACAAGCTAGCAAAGTTTTTAGAAGAGAACTGGGGCAAGATCTGTAGTCCGCTCTCATCCGGCAATTCCATTCTAATTACATATCAAATTCCAGAGGTCACAAGATGTCCCAATTGAAGCCACAGGGCAGGACCTGATCTGTGGTGACCATTTCAGTCCAACATTTAGGGAAACTCCTGAGCCTAAATAAGGATCTTGGTACCAGCTGTTCCAACTTCAGAAGCCATGTTTGAGGTTTCAGAAACCAGACCCATGTCTAAGAAGAATCCTCTGGACAAAACATGAAGAGGCAAACTTCAGAAGTCTGGGAGTGCATTTGTGTGTTGGTTAGTCTGCTGGTGGGATTGGGTATACTGAACAAACTGGTTAGATTGGTGTGTTGTGGGCTGACTCGGTGCAGTCTGGTTTGTTTGCTGGTTTTCTGATTGATACTGTTCAAGCTCTCTTTTCCTTCTCATGGCTGACTGCAGCTGCTGCTTGATTGCAAGTATTTGGCCCTCAAGTTCTGACAGTTCCTGGACCAATGGATTCCGGCCAGCCTGGCTCAAACCACAGTCACTCATTCCCAAACTTCGACATTGTGTTACACCCTGCCCAGATCCTCCCTGGCCTGGCCCTAAGACTTGTCCCAGCCCCCGTCCTAAGAGGTCAGAACGACCGTTAGAAGTGGTCACTATGGGCAAGTGTTTTTCTAGCAAGGGAAGAGTATGGGGATGAGGGAGTGGAGAAGGGGGAGGTGGAGGTGGAAGATCCTGGGTGGATGGGTGTTCCAGGTCATTCTGCATGTCTTGTGGAAGAAACCTTCGCCTGTTGCAATGAGAGGATTCTGCAGGATTCCAAGAAGCTGACTGGTTGTTTCCTTCATTGCACCTGAGTTATAAAATATAAAAGTGAAATGTCAGGAGGAAATTTTAAATGCCAAGGTAGAGAGAACTGTGGATTGTCTGACTGCATTTTTCTATTTAAAATCCTGATATGACTAAAATACAAGTTAAAATCTCACCACCTGAGAGTTTTGCAGATACTATGATTATATCAGAACTATGCACCTATGCTGTTGCTTAGGGAGATGTTTTCTTTTATATCTCTTGTATGACAAAATGGCAAAATCTGCAGAACTGGACTTTCAACAAGACAGTAATGTAATAGTCCTTAACTCCTGGGTAAGTCCTACACAATAGTCCTGAGGTAAATACTTTATAATTCTTGCATACCAGTATGAATACTTGCTGAAATGCTTCACATTTCCTCTCTGGATTATCCTATTGAAAGAAGAAGAAAAAAAAACTTTTCTCTGTGTCCCTGTGTGTTACTTTGCTATTTTCTGAGCAAATTGTGGGTTGTTTGGTTGTATTTGCCAATATCACAACAGTTGATAATATCTTGTGTGTATGCAATACAATTTGATGACTCTTTCCTTTTGACTTTACAGTTCTTCCTAAAGTTTGCTTAAATAAGAGGCATTATTCCTGAATATTGTGACTATTCTATGTTCATTACAAACTGACAGAGCTGGGATGCCATTATAAGTAATGCTATATTAACTTATCTCCCATTTGGAGTGTAATGTTTACAATCTTGGTCTTGCTGGTGTTCCAGTATATTCCTAATGTAAAGAACCACACTTCTAGACTTTTTTCTCCATGGTAAGACTTTGTTAAATTAATATTTAAAATCCTAATTAAATCCCTTTGGTCTTAACCTGACCAGTCAGTGTTCATATATTTGACATTTTCCTAAATATGCCTTGACAACATGAAGTTATGCAACTTGATTGTTAAATAATAATACCAATGTCCTCCTACAGCAGCACTGAACAAAACAACCTGTGCCAGTTAACCTGGAGGTCCATCTTTAGCTTTGAAACATGGAATGTGGAGGCTTTAGTTTGACATAACACCACCAATTTCTAGCTTAGGCATACAGTACTTAAGAAATCCCTCTACCATCCCTCCCTCTCTCTTTTATTCTGTTATGTTGCTCCAGGGAGTCATGAAGAAAGATAGCGATCCTCAATCAGTGTCCATTTTATGGCTTTTGTTCTCTCTTCTTTTCTGTTCATTTATCCTTCACAATCACAATTTATGTATTGCAAAGAAAAAACACAGAGCTTTTCTCTTTGGTTCTTCATTAAGGTCTTAAACCAAACCAAACAATTAAAAAAATCTCCTTGGAGTTCTGTTATTTGTCCTCCACTGCATCTACAATAGGATCTTTATGCAGGACCTAAACTATATGAATGAAGGTACATTAAGCTGATGGTGTCACTTTTGCTTCATCAATTGTAGATTCATTTATTTATTTATTTTATTTTTAAAGATGCTGTTTGATATTTCATTATTAAGTTATGATAACATTGGGGCCCTAGCTCAGCCTAAATAAAACATAATATGTACAAAGTTATCTTTGATTTTTAGGTATTGTAGTTCTAGTTATAGAAAAAAAAAAACCTGGTCATCACTTTTTAATTTTACCAACACATGTTTTAGAGATTTTATTGCTGCTCTTTAATGACAAGGGTAGTTATTGAGTTTTAACGAATAGATTTCATTTCATGTCTTAACTGGTACCTTCCTCTTCATCACCTGTTTAAATTTTATGATGCATCATGACTCTTACTCTTTCATCTCCTGTTTGACTGTTCAGAGTAAAACAAGATGCGTACAGAAATCAAATTAGATTTTTTTTATGTTTAAGACTGATGATTAGACTATATTCTGAACACATGTTTCAGTTTTTATCACTCAGCGGCAAACAATGTTTTGCCCATGTGTGTGTGCATGTCTGTCTGTTTAGCGAAATATCTCATAAACTACTAAACAGATTTTAACAAAACACTCAAAAAGCAATAACTGCATGTGCATCTATAATTGATTAACCTTTAGACTTAATCTAAATCAAGATAACTGTCCCAGCTAATCAGTTTTAGCAAACGCATAAATGGGTATAACTTAATCAGATTTTCAGATATTAAGCTAAAATTTGATGTGGTAATAGTTGAGGGTCATTCACAACATATACTCTGAGTGGGACAGCTCTCTATATATCGCATGAGATTGCACATTACATTATTTTCAAGGTTTGACCAAAATGGCTACAATCCCATCCCTCCTCATCATGAAATGATTTTAGCCCATATTTTATATTCACCCTGTAAAATTAAATTTTTCTCAAAGACTTTAACTTATTTGTAAGGAAACCTTTGAAGGAATGAAAATAATTTGTTTTGCTCACTCAACATTTTTTAACTGATATGGACAAATTTGCTCAAGAGTACGCCTAACTGAAGAGCTCTCAAAAATCAAAGGTATTTTTCAGCTATGGAAAAAGTGACAAGAAGACTCTAACAAGATGCTCCTGACATCAAAGGTAAAAGGTTGGCACATCTGAATATAAGAACATAAAAAGAATTTCATCCGAAAGTGATAAATCCACCTTTTCACAGGGGCCCACCTGTGATGATAGCATAGCAGCTGTGAACGAAAGAATATTTCAAATGGGATGCACTTTATCAGATCTCTTAAACTATACCAGCATCTTTATAAGTGTATCTTACAAGTGCTGGAACTGACTAGCATCAGTGTGTTGTAACCAACTGAATTACAAAAACGGTTGCAATTCCTGACCTGTAAAGTATGCTGCCAACATGAACTGCAGATAAAAGATTTGGGACTGGCTTTGATTCTTTGAAATTTTAACCTTCATCAGTTTTGTCTTCTTGAATATATACTGTATTTTGCTCTTTTATTTTTTTCATGTTTGAAACTTTTACAAACTACACAAAAATATTTGAAGCAAATCAAGATGAAGCAGAACTATTTCAGAGCCTTTAGTTATTCTGCACTAAATTTAAAAACACTATTCTTCAGCTTATTTACCCTTTGCTTTACCACCTGCAGAAAATCCTTTATGTGAGTCCAAGAAGATTTGCTCCTGTATTAAATTGCCAAAGTACAGGAACTTAAAGGAAAGTAAATTGCTTCAAAATGTTGCAATTTTGTTTAGAAATTTCAAAGTATTCTGAATAATTCTTATTTTTGCGGTCTTAGGTACAATATTTACATTTCAGAATACTAGTATTGACTGCATTGTATGCCAAACTCGTGTGACTATACTGTATATTTTTAGACACCTATAGGGATGGAATCAGTTATTAAGTCGATCATTTTTGGTCAAAGCTTGTTTTCCAAAGTTTTTCTGCCGTGAAGTTATTTTTGTATTTTAAATTCTCTTTGTGCCTTGAGCTCTACTTTTGGCTTATTCTTCAGTATCCACACAACATTGACATTATAGATCACCCTAAAGTGCCTATAAATTTATTTCATCCTGGATGTGCCTTTTTCAGCTTGATATCAAACCACAGAGTTTTAATTGGCCATCCGAGAACATTTTAAGCTATTACAGACAGTGGCTCCTAATTATCTCTGACAGACAGTTCTCTGATGCCCTTGGTGGGTTTTCTTAAAGTTAGGTAATGTATTTTCTTACAGTTTGATCCAAATTTGTGCTCATAGTTAGATAATTTTTTACCATGTTGCTCTATTGGATCTTTTATACAGACTAACAGAAGTGTAAGGAATCCAAAGATGGATCCTTTTTACAGAAATTAAAGGCTTGCCATTTTTTGAAGGAATCTATATCTCCTGCTGCCTTTCATGCCAGAGTTTGACTAAAACCATCGTATGCTGAGAAATGACAGCTATCGCTATTTAGGTCAAATCTTAAAAATAATGTTACGTTTAATTTTATGCATTATGTCACGTTCAGAGAATATGTTGTAAATGACTCAGCTATTACCACACCAAATTTTACATCAATATCTTTGAAGTTGATGGGGTTATTGTTTTTGTGTATTTTTTAAGTTCAGGTAGTTATGGCAGCCATCTTGAAATAAACTGGTTTTAAAAGTTAATCAGTTTCTGATGTACATTCGATTACATTTTGCAAGTTTCATTAAAATTAATTCTGTGGTTCCTGATATATTTTGGTAATGAACAAACCCACATGCACCACACGCACATGAACGGGTAAAAAACATCATCATCTAACTTCACCTGTTGGCAGCAGGCGATAAATATTGTGCATGAAAATTGAAGATAATCAAATTCCCGTGCATTGCTTACAGAACAGACATTTGACACAGCTTCAAGTTTCTGTAGAAAGTTGACAATAAGGCAGTAATAATTTCTGACTTTTCGACAGGATGCAGGCACGATGCAGAGGAGCTTGATTGAATGAGTGTAAGTATGCAAAGGCTAGGCAGTCTATTCCCATTATTATAAGCATCACTCACATGGACTTGTCTCTGTAATAATAATTACAAATATTTTGCTGGTGTAGATTGTCAGTCATCCAGCACATGTTTAATCAAAAAAAAGGTTAAAAACAAAAAAGTGTGACCTGTTTGCTCAGTAAATGCTTTAGGGTAAAATAAAGAGCTGAAGATGACCAGAGACAAAATACATGTGACAAAAATACAAAACATTATGTAACTAGAAGAAAAAAAAAAACACTGCAAAAATGCAGTGTGAATGCCGAGGGCTCGATGACTTTGGTAAAATTTGTTGAATAAGCTAAATTATCAAAGTTAAAACAAGCAGGGCAGAAGCTAAAATTAGCAATCCTGTATCTACAAGTTAAAATTTGCAAAACAATTGCTAAAAACTAAGATTAGCAAGAGAAATAAGAAATTATAAACTAGAAAATAGTGCGAATGCCTAATCAGCATTTACACAATTACTATGGAAAGTGGGCATCCTATGTTTTTATTTAAATGGCACTGATTTGTCCTAAAAACGGATGATTTCATGACTTACAATCTGCTTAACTGTTGTCCAACAATACTCTGACATCAGCATGAAATTATCTCCTCAACTTCCTCAGATAATTGCCTTCTAGCAGACTGGCCATTCTCTTTAGTTTCTTATGAAAAATGGGCCCCTTAACTGCCACTTGGATGTTAATTGATGTCACTTACTCTCAACCAGATAATTTGGCCAATGGGGCATTTAAAGTTTGGAAAATTGGCTTCCTTTTGGAACTGTGAATGAGTGTTAGATTATATGGACCACATTTCATTCAAAGTGACACTCCAGTGTTCACCATGACTTCCTTAATAAATCAAAACAATATGCTTGGCTTTTTGTGACATTTGTACTGCAGTTACGTTGTGATATTTAAAGATCTTAAGTGGTGGAAAAATGAGCTGCAATTAGTAAGAAGCTGCTTTGTTTTTTTATTTATTTTTTGTGATAAAAAAAAAATCAACATTTTTTATTTAGTAGCTGCCTGAAGAGAGGAGCAAAGCCATTTCTGATGAGTTTATGGTTGACAACATTTTTAATAAGCTTAAGTCCCAAATCAAAACAAAGTACTGAAGGAATAAAAATAATTATATCACATCTGTTCTCAGTTCACATGCTGTTCTGTCATTTCAGTGTTGAATTTAGTTCAAATCAAATTAGCAAAAAAAATCCAATTAGCGTGAAGGTCTTACAGTGATGTACCTGTCTACAGTGTTTATTTTACTAAACTAAAGCTGCACTAGGTCCAGACTTTGAGATTAAAACAACAAACCAACAATACACATTACCTTTTTTCAGGCTTGGCTACAGTTGGTAGTTTGTCATCAATGAAGACGGAGTTGAGGGCTCGGTGTAATCTCTGGAAAACAATCAACACATCATCTGCCACATGTTTACTGTAAATTATTTGTCTAAATTTAAAAAAAGCTCAAAGGAGGCTGTGAGTTTAACAAGAGCAGCAACAACCAATCATTGACAAGATTGGTTTCCCTCAAAAGAAATGGCTCTAGACCTTGCTCGATGTATATCTGTTTCTTTTAATTAAAAAGCTCTTTACTTCCAGTAGAGCTTGTCTCCTCCTGTTAACTGTAACATAGTCAGCTTTTGAGTGAAAGAGTGATGTGTTCACTCGTAATGTGATGTCCTTTGTGTTGCTCAGTACCTGACTTGTGTGCAGCCAGTAATGGGAGCGCGGCTCCTTGACCCGTGGTATCACCAGCTTGTACACAATATGTTCCGCTATAGTGGTTAGGAGAGATAAGGCCACGCCCACACACAGCATCACGAACAGACCAGAGAAATGCTTTATACCCATCTGTAACGTCTGGTAGAAAGGAGGACAGAGTCAAAGAACAGTGCAGGGTTTTAGGAGAGACAAAAACATAGAACAGGGCTCTCAAACTTTATATTCAAAGGACCAAATTGGATTTCTAGACAAGGTCAAAGGTCTGGCACATTTAGCAAAAAACAAATCCTTTTAATTAAATTTGGTTACAACTTATAAACTATAATGGTTCTGTTTGTCTACAATTGCTTGCTTGTGAACTTAAGCTGTTCTAACTTTTGACAGTAAACTTTGGGCTGAGTCTGGTTTGACTTGTTGTTCAGTCCAGATCTAGATCCAGATGGAAGTTTGGACTGTGAGAATTGTTGACATTAAGAATACAGAGATCAGCCGGAATTTGAAGTACCACAAACATATTTCTTACCCAATGATGCAGAGATTTAAAAGTTAATAAAAATTCTTGGTAATTTGGAAACAAATTTAAGACTAAATAT
>JAOXNZ010000038.1:20446946-20470516 GCA_028566095.1 Kryptolebias brasiliensis
TGCTTAGGCTGCTGCCCCCGCGACCCGATCCCGGATAAGCGGAAGAAAATGGATGGATGGATGGATGGATGGATGGACTTGATCACCAATAACTTTAACATTGTACCTAATTTACTAAACATAACCAAGTTGTTATAAGATTAAGTATGGAGTGGTAAAACCCCAAATCTATTTTAAACTTCAGAATATTGTTTGATTTTTAAAATGAAAAAGGGAGTACATCATCCCTTCCCTGCTCTCACAAGCTGCACTTTGTAGAGTTTTATGTAAAACAAAAAAAAAAAGTTATTTTTTTTCTCTTTATAAGAATTAGCTGAAATAGGATTTGTACAGTGTACATGAGAAAAACCTGGATTTTTTTTCTTTTTTTAATAATTTCTTTTTTAAATTTTTTTTTTGGGGGGTTACAAATTGCCACCTACTATCATATAGTGTTGAAGAGATTTGCTGCCCCCAGTACTGCAGCTTATCATGTTGTCCACTGAGTTACATGCAGCATTTTGGCCATCTGCCAGAGGGTTGTACACCTTCCTGCTGCAGAAAAGCTCAGAGGACGAATGTGAGCTTCAGTTGTGTGACTGGTTAGGATCTGTGCCTTCTGTCAGGTGGTTAGCAGCCCTGATGGAAGTCACAAAAGGATCACGCCACCTGCTTAAAAAAATGAAAAACTACCTTAACAAATACCCAGCTTCTTTTTGCAAATATATAAAGTGGGGTAAATATTCTTATAGTGTGAATGATCTGTTGAGAACAATTTTTGAACACGGACACCTCAGCAATCTATAAGCGCTTCAGTTCATTTATAGTTTAGTCTGTTGTCAGGTTAACACTCAGGTCTTATACCAGCTCTACATCTGAAGATGGAAACAGTTTTTTTTTTTTTTGCTAAAATCCACAGTTTAATTTTGTTTAAATGAAAATGTTCATTTCCTCACATCTCATAAAAGCAGTCTATCAGTTCACTTTACTCAGCACCACTGACTCAGTCTACAACTACAGAGTAATGAGTATTTCCACAGACAACAGGACTTTGTGCTGTGCTAGATGTCTGTGATGTGCAAGGTGAAGATAAATGGTGAATGTATACTTCCCTGAGGTGTTCTTGTCCTCCTGCCCACCCTCTCAGAAACAAAGCTCTTCACAATTGGGGTCTGTTTGTCAGTTAGTCAATAATCCACAAACATCCTTCTATATTTTCTGGAGCTGAAGCCTATTATATATTTGTACATAATATACAGTGCAAAATGCACAAATAAAAATCAAAGGAAATGATCCTCATGGTGCTTTCTATACTTGGCAAAAAAAATGGCTTGCAGAATCAGAAAGATAATTTTATCTTAAATACTAGCCTTAGAATTGGTAAGTAAAGTTACTAACTTACCAAACATACAAACAGTAAGTTTCTTACTTATAGGGTCAGCGAATAACAGTCTCCGTAAGACTTACATAATTTGGGACTAGATTTTATTCTCTGTTTTATTCTTATTGCTCATGAAAGAGGTGGAAATGCTCCAGTGTCTGGTAAATTTTCCTTCTTGTAGTTTAGTTTTTTTGCCATCATTGCAGAGAGAAAACTGGTTTTACTGTTTGATTCAATTCAATTAGGTTTACAATGAGTGAAATGTAACTGAGTATATATGGTGAAGAAATGTAGAGGTGTAAGGTAGCACAATGAGTACAAAGAGGTAAATTATTACATATTAATGTGGGAATGAATTGCTTTGCAGACAGAGTCCAGTAAACAAACTGAAGGAAAATGAAGCTTATTACTCCTCATCAGGATTCATCCAGCCAGCAGGATTTGGCTGTGGTTGCTCATTCAATGCAAATAGTGTTTCCACAATTCTGCCTGTTACTCTACTGCAACATGCTTTATGCTGAGGCTGAGGTACACACATAATACTTTCCCTCTGTTCACCCACTCTGCTTGGCCCCTTCTGTGCGTACTGCTATGTCAATCTGTTTTGATCTTAATTTTTCCATTTCTGCAAAATTCATTTTTTGTTGTTGGTCATAATCTTCCTGTCTCTTCACCTGCCCACCTTCACCAGCTGCCAGCTAAGAATGGATGGAGCCACAATGCTTTTCATGGACAATTTACGGAAACCTTTCACAAAAAAAATCAGATTTTGACTTATGTGGATCCATTTTTAGCACTGAATGGCCCAGAATGAGAGTTAATGGAGGCTTGTGTTTGAGCGTCGTAACAAGAAAAATGTGGGTTAAGCAAGGCCACTTTAGGTTGGTCATGCTCAGCCCAGTTTATTAGCCTAGATATTCTGTCATTAGTTTATCCATGCTAATGCCCATCTGATCCACTAGGTGCCTCTGCCATAAGTTACTACACAAGTAAATGAGATATGCCGGTGCAGATTGTCTGCCATATGATGAAATGTAGTCCTAGCAAGTAGAATCAAAAGCATCTAAACTTTAATTTGACCTTTGAATCTGTTTCACTTTACATCTTAACTCTAAAAGAAGTTCTGTTTTTTTTATTATTTGTATAAAATGAGATTTTGTCTATTAATTTGTAAGCTAAGTATTGGTGAGATCAGTCTTTTTTTTTAAAGCAGGGTTCAGGACTACAACCACATGTATAGCATC
This sequence comes from Kryptolebias brasiliensis, assembly GCA_028566095.1. NCBI lineage: Eukaryota > Metazoa > Chordata > Actinopteri > Cyprinodontiformes > Rivulidae > Kryptolebias > Kryptolebias brasiliensis. Next base: position 20,449,551 of record JAOXNZ010000038.1, read on the forward strand.
TGCTAGTCATAATGCAAAAATCTAATTCACTAAAATATGACGACATCCTTGAACAGTTTTGCTCTAATGTTAACATTTATGGTTTGTTTGAGCCGTAGATCAAATAATAATCCTAGCACAGTAGGTTCTTCAGTGTCTTTAAGGCAGACAGTAGCTGATAACTTCTGGGTGCTTGGCTCGATGCCAGGACAGTATGTATTCTGACTGACCTTTACAACAAGATGTTCTTGTATTGAAATCTTTTCTTCATGATTAAGTTATTACTTGATAATTGGCATGAAGTATATTACTTGATAATTTCATATGAAGGATAATGTGATAATTAGCAATATACCCAGCTTCAAATTGCAAGTTTTAAGGGTTTGCATTAAGAGAATGAAGTCAATGCAGCTCTCAGACAAAGGCTAATAACATTATACATTGAGACAGATAGCTACCACATAAACACAAAGAAAATAAAGTTTGAATTCTCAAACATCTAGATTTTGAGGATTAAAAAGTGAACTACTTGTCTACTTGCTCATCCAACTTAAAAAAAAATATATATTTTTTTCTGACTCACTAGTGGAAAAGAACAAACAGCTGCTGATCCATTTCAGACACTAGTTTTATAGAATGGTGTTGCATAAATATGCACCAAATACTTGTATTTATTTTATTGCATAATCAAACTTTTAGACCACATTTGATGCCTTGAATATCATATCTGTGCTGCTTGAGTTTGCTGCACTCTAAGCACAAAGATTATGCAGAGCACAACAGTAGCAATATGTAAATCTGACCAACGTCTAAATATTAAATGTGTTTTGATGTTTTCTATTAAATGGGAACTGCTTGTTCTCTCTTAGGTGGTTATAAAATCACTTTAGCAAGCATGTAACAGTCTCTGTCCTTCTGTGCAAAACTTGCTGCAATCCAAAATGATCTCACAATAGTGGGACTAGATTTGTCATAGTCTCTTTGGAAGGACTTTGACAACATTTACTGTAAGGGGGCATAATTAGTATCCTGTCAAGTGTTCTGCTTTTGTTGAGAAGTGTCAGCAAGTTTACTGTAGCATTTCAAGTTTATGATGCATTTATATGGCCACTATAAAAAGGGCCATGAAAATAGGCCAGGGAATGTTATAGTATACCAACAAGGCATAAAGAAGAGATGGGTTTATTGGGGGGAGACAAGAGAAGACACAGATGTAAGAAGTGACACATAAGACAGATAATTGTATTCCTGCACTTACAGTATGAGAGTGCCAGGAAAGATGGAGTGATAAAATCAAACAGAACAGATAATTGGAGGATGGAAAGAAGATAAGCTGTTATTGATAAGATCAGAGGAAGGAGAAAAACAGAAAAGTGTAACTAAATTGGGTCACAGAACAGGGAAAAGAAAAAAAAAGAGAGTAAAAAATACTCTAATAAATATATTTATCTTTAATTGTAATTTTTTTTAACTAATAGCTTTTTAAAAGGTTTTGTGTGTTTTGTTCTCTTGGCTTGGTTGAGTCAATTTTCCCGGTTGATCAATGTATTCTGTTCAAATGAGCAAAATGCATGAATCATCAAGACTGACGTGAGAGCTCAGTCTTACTTTGTTTTGTATGAAATAAAATGTAACTGATTTTGATCATTGGATTTATGAATACAAATTTTGCCTTTTCATTCTTAGATATGATTGAGAGTTGCTGTTGGAAATCCAAATTAATGTTGAACAATTTATCAATGAATTTACATTTGTCATTATGGAGGGGGACAATGAACTGCAGAGAAGGCAGGAAGAACACAGGAAGCAGTGTGCAAAGAGACGGAAATGGGGCAAAAAGGATGAAATAACTCAGTTATTCAACTGGATAGACTAACATCTCTACATGCAGACAGAAATACAAAAGCTCTCCTGGGTGTCCTGGATGTGTGGAACATCTCTGAGCTCAATAATAAGACCATGATGACAGTAGTGAGAAAATATCATAAATTCTACTCTTTCAACTTCTGTCTTAACTCACAAGCCAGTACAGGTGCACCATAAATTGAATGCTGCTAGGATTCCAGCCTACTCCATTCTCTTCCTCCTTCCTTTACCTTGTTTTCCTCTTTTTCCCTGGAATTGGAGCTGTGGGCTGGATGGAGCTCTGCTTCCTGATTAAGTCACTGTTGTACCTGAGTCGTATGATCTCATTAGCTGCACAGCATTTAAGATCAGCACAAACCACCCAGTGCCTGTTTAAATCATCAGTGATCATTGTGGCAACTCTTGTACGTTCTGAGATGAACCATGTTTGATTACTCCAGTAGATTTTTCCTCATGCAGTTTCTACTTGTAGACGTATATGATGACTTGGTGACACATCTCAAGCAGTGTTTGTACAGTCCATCTGAGTCTTGAGTCTCATCTGTGGATAATTCTTCTTTTCGCTGATCTAACCTGGAAAAAGGAGATGATATACTCACTTGACAATCTCTGGCTTGCCACTCTCCACTGCTACTTTGTTTTATTTTTTCTCCATGGACTGCTGGATCCTCAACCCTATTCTGAAAAACCTAGAAACGAAGCCAAGTAAGCCCAATAATCATTTTTGTAAAACAATCTTCATTACACATCTCCAAGGTTCAGTGACTAAATATCCTCTCATTCTCAGAATTGATGTTTCAAGACCTCCACTTTCATACCACATATGTAAATAATGTATTTGTACACTATATAATGCAAATTAACCATTGAAACATTAACCTTTTTGTAATTTTTCCTGTGTCAAATTCCAGAGTCTACTTGCTCCCCTAAAACATGACAGAAGCAGACTGGAGTAAAGAGCTCACAGACCATGAAGCTACAGAGATTGCTTAAAGCATTTCCACTATGTGGGCCTCATGAGATGGGCCAAGTGCTGCTCCCCTCCCAGGTGTTTAATCTCCTGACATCTGGAAGAAAATAATATTTCATCAACTCATCTGGAAAAGTAAACTGCAGTTTCAATAAGTGTTTTTATGTGAAATTGCAAAATAAAATTGCTTGTGTGGCAGGCTAGAAATGATCAGTGAGTAAAGCCAACTTTGTCAACATGATAATCAAGAGTTATCCAATGTGGCAATGCCATTTAGACAGAAAAAAAGTCTAAAGTTGTAGTCTACATTATTACTTTAAATGGTGCTCTTTGTCTCCTTGTCTCAAAAACACTAAGTCAAATTATGAATATCTTTTTCCGATCTGCATTTCTCAGAAGTAAGGGTCCTCCTGGTGAATTTACTTTCTGTGACCTGCTCCTTTCTATTCATTTTGGTAAATCACTGTCAGCTCTAGGCAAATACATTGCATCAAGATGTAGAAAAAAAAAAATATGGTGGAATTGCCATGGCCCCTGCCCACCAAGCCATCTGTTTCAAATGCTTGGCATGAGGTGCAAACTTATTAAATCTGAGACATCGTTCTCCCCCAGTGTGAGTTGTTAACCTATTTAATAAGCCCACCAGCTTCTCCACACTGGTTCTGTACAAAAGACATGCTTGCATTTTTAGAATTTATATGTATGCAGTGTAATGAACTGCTAAAGATTTATCTACATTCCGGTCTTGTCCGATGTCTTCACCACTCTCTAATCTAAGATCCTACACATTTTGTCATTGTTAATGTCTCTTGATTTACTCCTTAATACTGATAATTCATTCTAAACACAAAAGACCAACTCATGACCCTTTAGGACAGTGAGGTCTTTAATTACACTCACTGGGCATTATGCCCGATGTTTGACTGAACCGTAAAGACACTTAAGATACTTTTTAACGGCTTACCTCAACTCCAGTAACAGGTCTACCTTGCAATTTATGTATGTGGCATACAGGAATGTCTTAGAAACAGCAATGAAACATTTGAACTCCTAAAGTGTACATGAACTCATTTGTGTTTATAACTGCAAATCTTTGTTAAGACTATTAACAATGACCTTTAAAAGCATATTGTACCATTAACAATGGACTATTTTTCCTCACTGTACACTAACTGAATTATCTGTTTTAGAACAGGGGTAATTTCAAAAGTAGTCCTCTCCACCAACCACCACCCAACCCAAATTTAAATAAATAAATAATCACTCTTTTTATCTGAATGCAGTATAGTTAGAATACAACTTGGCTGATCATTTTTGATGTATTTTACAAAGATTAGCAAGACTTATCAGGCTAATCTGACTAGTTTACCAAAGAAGATAGCGGAAAAGTAACATTGATTATTTTATACTTTAAAAAATGAACAGTCTGTAATTGTCTTAGATAAACAATGATTGAAATTTGGAAGGTAAAATTAACCAATATATGACCTGTCTGCTCTCCTATAGCAAGCAAACCCACTTGTGTGGTACTTTGTGAGATACTATAAGAGGTAAGACTGATCTTTGTACTCACATTAGCAATGAACCAGTGACTCTTGTACGTGTATGATTCTGTGTAAAACAGATTACACACTTCCACAGGTTGATCCCCTTTTGAATCACTAATCTTGTGAGCAGGCTGTTAACCTTCAAGTCACAAAATCTTATCTGCATAAATTTCATGCAACAGTATTGAAGACAGCAGGATGAAATGATTGCTGGAAACAGTAACTAACAAACACATACATCCGCACAAATTATTGGGTAAATTTAGCAGCATGTTTGATCATTTCTAGCAATACAAACATACTTTTTTATTGTGTCGATTGAACCAACTGGGTGTAAAACACAATCTGAGCAGCCTCACATTTTATTTTGAGGATTTTGACAAAATAAAACTTTTTTTTTTGGCACAAAATGTCTTCCAGCATTAGTATTTATGGCAAACAGAGTGAGCAATACTCTGCCAAAGTCAGTGTCCTATCTCTAAATTTGATCAAAGTGGTCTGGATCCTCACCAAAATGTAATGGGTTCTTCCTTTGCTATAAGACAGACAAAAGACCTTTTCTGGAGATTCACTGGGTGATATCAAACTTGGTGCTTTAGATAAAAACAGTACAACCTCCATGTTGACATCACAATGAATGATGCACTGAACAAATGTAAATAATATCATAAAGTGTCTAGAATATGTTATGTTTAAAATTGTTAAAAGTTGCAAAAATTTTTAACAAGTGCAAGACACCTGAAAGAACAAAACATTTTGTGTAAGTTAATATGTGGTCATACATGTTAATGTTAATTATGAAAAGAGGGTTTGATGAACTGACAGACCTGAGTCAACAGCACTTCATTTGGGCATTATGACTTGTGTTTGTTGGCTTCTTTCAAGCTTAATCAATTGCTTAACCTTATTGCCCAGTGCCAAAGGTGAGAGGTGATAGTTTTTGTTTCTGCATTCATTTGCCAGCCTGTTTGCCACATACTTCAGGAACCAGTAAACAGGTTTGAAAGGAACTACCAGAAAATAATCATTGGATGTACATCTATAACTGATTAACTTTTAGAGTCAATTTAATTCAAAATGGCTGCTACAGCTAATCAAACTTAGCCAACATAAAAATGGCTAGAACAAAGCTACGATTTGGTGCGATAGTAGCTGAGCGTCAACTTCAAAACCTTTTCTGAGCCCAAACATAACTCATGTGATCTCACAATATCACAAGATCTTGCATACTGTAATTTACAAGGTTTGACCAAAATGACTATAACTCGGTGACTAATGTGATTTTAGTTAACATTTTTGCCATGAAAAGCAGTGGGTGATATGCAGTCCTTTAAGACATGCTAGACCTTTAATGAGTTTTTTTTTTTTTTGTAGCTTTAATGTTGTTGCCATTAAGTTTGTTACTTTTTTGTGGGCTGATCTGGAGTGTTAGTTCTCAGTGTACTGTGGGGGCCTTCCCTCTGTTACCTCACTAAATAACACTCCACTCTTCACTGGATCATTGCTAATGTCAATCATAATGCTCTCAGGCCCAGTTCTGCAACTTAGCATCTTTTGATAGGGTCTTGCTTGTCTAGTAACCCTATTTTCTTTGTGCTCTAAATCTCCTGTCACAGATGATTCTGCCATATTTCACTGCCTCCCTGCTCACTCACCTGTCTGCCTGCTGTCAGCTGTCATTTGCTGCCTGGATACCTTCCGGATCAACTTTCATTCATTCCCTGTGCGTGTTGTAAATAAATCACATTTTGAATTGCTCATCCATGCCTTTTGGCTGCTTTTGGGCCAGTTACTTAGTGCTTTTTGACAGGCATGTTTTTAAAGTTATCAAAATGTAAACAAGACTATTTTTTAAAGTACCTGATATGATTCTGTCTCATTATTGTGAGGTATCTCAGAGAAAATGTCTGTGTTTGTTTTTGTACACACCACATGCAGTGATAACCTCATTCCTAAGTCCAGACAGATCTTAACCCTGCAACACATGCTGCTCCCACTGCCCTTCCTCTGTCTTTCAACGTGTTATCTTTGCCAAACTCCTTCCTTTCTTGTCCTCTGCCACTGTCAGCCTCTTACTCCAACTGTCCATCGTGAGGTGGCAATTAAAACTTTGTTGACACTCTGACTCCACAGGGGCTTTCAGCTGCTTTTCCTCTCCTGCAGCATCTCTCTCCGTGACTCTTTCTCTCCCTTGTGCCTGCATGTTTCTGTCTCCCCAAATTTCCTTCTACACCTCTGATTTTCACTTTATTTTCCCTCAGACAGCTTTCAGGCATCCATTGGCGCCTTTTGGATTTTGCCCTAACCCCCATCCCACTGAGTCTTCTTCACCGCAGCTGTCCCTATGGGTTTCTACCAATATTTTATTTCCTTTTCTTGACTTTGTCCAACCTGCTTTATTTATTTTAAATTTATGACTTTTTATTTCTATTTAATATGTGCCATATGGTGCAATACAATTTCACCCCACCCCCCAAAAAAAACAAAACAAAAAAAAACAAACAGGAAAGTACTGTGCTGTGCCACACATGTAGCAGAAAAGCAGCACTAGAAAGAACCAAGTCCTTAATTTTCTGTCCATTAATACATTAGCATATTTCAACTGATAATATCTGGTAATGTATTGTACAGTATTGTTGATTGAATCTTTCATTTGAATAAAAAATATCTATCTCTTTCATTTTTTAGGCGCACTAAAGGCTTTTCATTAGGTCACAAAGATAAATGATTTCAGCCCCTGAAGCACAGAGGAGCTCCACTGCTGGCTTTATGATGCGAAAACAGCTTTATTTCTCCTCTTTAGCACAATGGTAGTCAGTAAAGGACAGCTGTATATTCTAAAATGCAGAAGCTCATTTTCCATATTAATATATGTGTTTTATACAGCCTCAATTCATTGTGTAAAATTTAAAAAAAAAAAAAAAACAAAGTTTGGGAGTTTGCAAATCTCATATGCCCATATTTTATTCATAATGGAACTTGGTGAACTCAATGTTTATACAAAGAAATTTTACCTTTTTATTTTCCAAGTAATTTTCAATTTGATGACAGCAATGTATCTCAAAGGTTGGGACAGGCACAGCAAAAGGCTGTAAATGGAAGTGATGCAAACACAAATCAGCAGGAGGAGAATTTTGCAACAAATTAGGGTAAGTGGCAACAGGGCAGTAAGAAAACTGGGTATTATTTTGAAACATACTGTAGTAAAGTGGAAAACTATTCTGTGGTCAGCCAATTTGAAACTTGAACTGCTTTTTGGAAACCATGGTCACCACATCTTCTGTACTACAAAAGGTAGGGACCATCCAGCCTGTCAGCACACAGTGCAAAATTCTGCTTCTCTGATGGTATGGGAGTACATTAATGCCTCTGTCATGGGCAGCTTACAAATCTAGAACGGCACCAATAATGCCAAAAAGTATATACAAGTTTTAAAACAACATATGTTCCATCCAGCAAAGAAATCCAGCAAAGAAGACCCAGACAGCAGCTAGAATCCTACATTAGACAAGAATGGGAGAACACTTCCCTCCAAAAACTGAAGCAACTGTCTCCTCAGTTCTTAAACATTTACAGACTGTTGAAAAAAAAGTGGATGCTTCGCAGTGGTAAACATGGTTCTGTCCCAATTGTTTTGAGATTTGCAAATTATTACTTTATGTTTTTATGTAAACACAAAATCTGATCATTTTTGGAATTGAGGTTAGGTTATGATGGAGATTAATACCTGACAAAAAAACAACTTAAATAGACTTCCTGTAAACATTTGAACGAACGTGCAGTCCCAGCGGGTACAGTTATTTTGAGGGTGAAAGCTTGGGAAATGTAGGGTTAGGCACTCAGTTGTAATTGATAAATTAAATGTAAAAAGCAATGGAATTGCACTGTAGCAACGGAGTTTCCCCATGGGGGCAAAGAAACAAATATGTTTGTTTACCTACTGAGGAAAAAGACTAAAACTCTCTTCAGTTTTAGCTATTATTGGAAATCACACAGTGTAGAGAGAGCACTGCTTTTATGAAATGTGGATCTAAACACTATGTTAAGCAGCTGGTGTGTGATTCTTTGATATGCTCTGGGTTTATGAAAATACAGCTATAAGAGAATAGGAGAGCAATTATTTTGCTGGTTTCCTGAGTACTTCAGATTGAAATGCCTCAAAACCAATTTCTTGTTGCATGTCTTTAAAATTTCAATGCTGGATTCTTGATGGAAACAATTGAGCTTCCAGGGATTTAGTCTTTAAATTTATTTTTTTTATTTGTTTTAACCATGTCCTAACTTTTAAGTGTAAACTTTAGAGTGTAAAATCCTAAGACAAAACAGGTATGAAATAAAAACCAAAATGGTTTAATTCAACTTAGAAAAACTATTTCAGCATTAAAGTGAATGGGTCTTCACTCAGTGGAACTATTTTTTTTATCTGATATTTTAATATCTAATAAATAAGAACACTGACAAGTGTTACAGTGCAAACAAGTCACATGTCCGCAGGCACATGTAGTCTGAAACAGTTGCAATTAATACCTTCTTCAGGTTTTCAAGCTGAATCAAACCACATTTCTAATGACAATATTTCAGCTTATAACCTTATTCTTGATAACACACCATTTCAGGTATGGTGTCTATATTAGCTCATTATAGTTGTTTTTTTTTCATATTTTTGATTGAATATTACAGAACAAAAATTGATTAAGGCTTCAGGTTCACATTATGTCATTTCATAACAAGAAATATTTAAATTAATACAACTTTAAAGGCATTTCTCCAGAATATTAAATACAGACCATAGGGTCATTATGTAAACTATGAAACAGTTTTAAACAAACTAAACATCTAAATATGATGTTTAGTTTGTCTTTCACACCAAACTTTAACTCAATATTTGTAAAACTGACTGAGTTATAGCCATTTACGTTGTCTGCTAAAGTTGATTAGCTGTGTCAGCCATCTTGAATTGGGATGACTCCAAAAGTTAGTCAGTTATAGATGTACATACAATGATTATTATTTGAGCTTCATTGAAATCTATTCAGTGGTTGATCAGATATTTTGTTAACACAAACACAAGCACCCACCCACTCACACAGACTCAGGCAATTACATGGTTGCCTAACTTTCCTGGCAGATGAAAAAACTATATATATATTATTTGTGTAAAATAAAACTTTCTACCACACCTCTGTCATGAACACATTGAGCATTTTGCTCAAAAGTAATTACAAGTTGCAATGTCATGCAAGAAGAAGTCACTCATGTAGTTGTTTTTGAGATGAACAGTGTTATGCAACAACAGATCCTTTGTTCCAGCCTCAAAACATGGAGAAACATGAATAGTGTGGTTTTTATTTTTTGTTTGTTTTTTTCCCTTCCTGCAGCTATTTTGTTTTTCAACTGACATGAAGCAAGGGCATGCATCACAAACTTGTTGACAGCATCTGTTTTTATTGTGAAACATAGGTTGTATCAGTGACATTTATGTACATAGTTAATGATACTAAAATTACAGCACTCCACTTACATAGCATAATTTGCATGTAAACTTGTTATCAGAGTATTGCATGTCTGGAAACATCTTCAATGGCATACACAGTAAAATGAAATGGGTTTTTTTTTTCTATAGTTAAAATTCGCTTCTGACTTTAAATTAAAATCATTTGGATCTTCCACATTGACATAATTTTTACAATTAATTTGGTGCAATTTGTTACATTTGTTAAAATTGTGCAGCTCAAAAAGGAAAAAGAGCTTATGGAATGTTCAACTTTAATGCAAGTATCTTTACTTATATGTTTTAAAATTTTGAGAAATAACCCTGTTGCCACATTTTGCTGTCATGAGCATGCTTACTCTTATTTATTTATTTATTTATCTCATTAGACACAAAGTTAATCTGCAGGTGAACATGCAAAACAATATAAACTTGTAGCTTTTACTGAGATTTTTTGTATTTAAAACAAAAAGATAAGACACATTTTTTCAACTAATTGTCCTAATCAACCTCCATAACAGTAATACTCTATATTAAATGTTTGTGGTTTAATAAGTATTTGACGCAAATCTGCATTTAATGCCTCACTTGAGAATTTTTTTTTTCTTGCCACAATTTCCTGCCTATTTTGACACCATGTTTCTAATAAACCAGAAAAAAAAAAACGTTGCTCATTTATATAATTTTTCTTGCAGCTTCTTCTTACTTCTGATCAAGTCAGTGTCTGAAGTCCACTGGGATACAAGTTCCACAATTCTGTTATTTTCACAATTGCATCTCATTTGCATCATTCTGTAAATTTATCAAAGCAGTAAAACTGTGTTTATCATCACTGATATCAATAAACATGATATATAAAACGTTCTACAGCTGCTTATATTAAAATGCAAGGAAGCTGTATTGCAATCTAAAATCTTGAGTTGTTCAGCTAATTAGTGCTGCTTGCTTGATGTAGATCAATAATGAAAACCTTTTTATCCACTCTTTTCTCTTGTTTTCAATTAGTCTACCGTGTCCAGTAACTGAGAGCATTTGAGCTTAACATTGTGCCTCATTACCAAGATGTCAAGAAGACATTGCGCTAACACAACAGGCTCAGAATGCTGATGTGAACTAAGAGTTATCAGACCACATGACAATTTTGGGATAAAAAGGAGCAGTTAAATCAGAATATGTTGTATCATATTCATATGCATTAAAATCTATGTTCCTGTACATTATGTTACTTATGATTACAGCAGAGAGTAGAGAACTGACAAAAGAAGAAAAAGAAACACATGGATACAGAAAGATCTGTTTGGGCAACAGTAGATTTGTAAAAGAGCTATTTCTGAAAAACTTCTTACGTATGCTTTTTTACAACATGTGTCAGCAGGTGGGTGCATCTTTGTGTGTTCAGCTCTGCTAGACTGTTTGGGTCAGGAAGCCAGAGGGGCATGAGGAAGCTGTTTGATGTCATCACCATGTGTCCTCTCTCTAATCTCTGCTGAAATGCTGTGTGACTCCCTTGTTAGTTACTGGTTACTCTCTTTTACTGTAAAATCAACCCCTGCAGGCAAGGTTGACAAGAGGACTGAATACTGATGAGAGAAAAAGAAGCTTGTCATTAATATTCCAGTTGTTTCCTTGTCTGTATGTAGGATCCAGTAGGTCATTTAAGTCTCAACATACAGTGATAGGAGTTTTACATGTTGGTTCTTTGCTTTAATGGTTAATTTATGTAGAACTGGTTACGCTTTATGTCTTATGATGTAGAAAACAAATATGTTGTAGAAAATCTCTGATTACTTCTCTTGAAACCTCATTAGTTTTCTTTTGTTTTTTAGTGTGAGTGCAGGGGATTCAACTTGTTTTTTGGCGATATGCATTCCTTGAAGAAATGCAAGGCCTATATTTTATTTTTCAGTACTTATTGTCTGAGTCACCTGGTTAAAATTGGAACGAGGACATCTGTCTGGTTGCAGTCTTACTATTCACACTAGTAAAAATAACTATAGATACAATCAGTCAGAAAATGTAAAGATACTAGACCTTTATGATCATTTGTTCTTTTGTTTTGGTTTAGTTCCTTGTATTATAGCTTTACCAGGTTTTGTCTCATTCTCAAATTTTGTTAAATTATGCTATTGGTTTTGTTCCCGCTGGTTATGACACCACATGTCTTTCTTTGCCCCCATCTCCAGTTCCCCACCTACTACCTATCTATCCATTAAGTAATACCCTCACCCAGTAAGTTTCCTCAGTTCTTTGTTATAGCCTTTGTGTATTTTTATGCCTCTAGAGGTGTTGCGCCTCTTCTGCCACCTTGGTTAAATTATTCTAAGGCTTATTTGCTCTAGATTCTGTCCCTGATGTGTCTGCATTTGTGTCATCCCACCACACATTGTGACAAATTTAGGCTTGAATTTATACCTGTATTGATTTGCTGTAATTCTCTGTATGCAGGTGATTCTTTCAAGACCAGTTCCTCTGAACTCTCCTCTGTATTACAAAGCTGTCAGTCCATCAAGGTGTGGACTGCATTTAAAAGGGATGAGAGCAGTTGTATTGATTGACCCATTGATAGTTTAATCTGCCTAATCCAACCACTTTTACAACAGTGCTGAAGGTTCTGAGGGTGTGGAAATCTGTTACACATGGGATTGTTAACTGCTGCATTGTGAGTTATAAAATAATGAACACAAAAGTCCATAAAATGAGTATCAAAATTAACAGATTAACTAAACTGAAAAGACATGTTTTAAATCTGTTTGCTAGGTTTGAAAAAAAACTGAGGGGATGGATTCTCTCAAATTGTTTTTTTTTTCATGACCCCTGGCAGACTGCGTATTTCTCCACAGTGTCTTGGACTGAATTACTTTGTGACTTTGGCCTCACTGAACTGAAGTACAGCAGATTATATTAATAAAATAATAATAAATTGTGTGTGTTCAGAGTGATAAAACGTTAATAAAACCACATAGACACAAGGATTATCTTGAAATATTTACATTTTAGATGGTTACTATTGCTGCAAATGTGTTTTCTGTTTCAATCATCTGATCATTTGAATTATTCTATCACCTTCTCATTTAATTTAATAAGATACATGCCTGGGTAATAAGTAGTTTGTTTGTGAAGTGTGAAAATGTAATTACCTCCTTGACCACTGTTGTTTGCTGTAAAATCAAAGGTGAAATTAACTTTAAGGATAAAGCAGCAAGGTATCAGTTTAGAATAGAATAAAAGAAGAAAAACAGAGACTGACAAGTAGAAATATAAATTAGCTGGTAAAAGAAGATCAGATAATTAAAAGTTAAACAGAAAAGAAAGAAAAAACAAATGAATATAGGAAAAAATGGCATGTATTTGACATTGATAGAAGTGTTAGGTATGGATCAAATGATTCCCACAAAGAGAAAATCTGGACTTTCATTGATGTGGAAGTTTTTAAGCGGTTCTTATCGTTTGTCCAACAAAGAAAATTATGTCATTACTTGAAGACAGTTATAGTAATTATAATATTTTTTCTCCAACAAGAATATTGTGAACTGCAGCCCATTATCAGGTTACTGTATCAGTGTCAGGTTATGCCTTGGTATTCATGAAATATTACAGGTTTCATTACAAGTTGACTAAAAAATGTTAAGCGCACAGCCAAACTAAAATGAAAGTCAAACATTGATGTTCCCAGGCTTAAAAGTACAAAAATAAAACCCCACCCAAGGCTTGAGCCATAAGCCTTCTCAATGAAAGTCATTATGACACAATTTGTTTCCTCCAGTATCCTGATGCAGACATTTATTGCTATTTCAGGAAACAGTCATATATGTCAGATTTTATGCTTTTTCTTTTGCAGGACGATGAGTCAATTACACTTTGACAATTACACTTTATGATACTGGGTTGTTTTAGTTGTAGGAAGAAAACTGGTGTTGATAGGATTTCACATCGAATTCAATGCTCATAGGAAGAGAAAAAACACAAGACCTGAAAAAAAACCCAAAATGTGACATCATATCAGCAAGTGAAACTCACAAACAAGGTTACATGTTCATCCATCTATTCATTTCTGCCACTTATCTGTCGTCAGGTTACTGCAACAGGTCTCGGAGGGTTGAACATAGACAGATCAGTAAATCAAGAGCTATGCATTTCATTTACACCCTTTCTTCACCATAAAAGACCAGAGCAACTCCCTCATTACTGTGGATGAGTTCCCGATATGTCGATCTGTCTCTCACGCCATCCTTCCACTCATGAACGAGACTCACTGACACTTGAATTCCTCTGCTCGAAATATAGACTCAACCTGACCCAAGTTTTTCTTTTTTATCTTTTTGTCTTTTTCAAATTGTATTTTGGTTTTAAGAAATTTGAAAAAATTATCCCATTATCAGAAAGTACAATTATAATTTATCTGCTTTTTAGAGATCTTTTATTTACCAAAAAAAAAAATCATTTATTTGTGAGTACTGTCACTTTTCGTGTCTCCTGGAAACAATTACATTGTCTTCTGTGAGAATTTTTAAAAGCCTGCCCTTGTAGCACACGTTTGGTTTGACTGCCTTTTCCTGATTTGTAGCAAACGCATCTATTTACAAATGTATTCCTAATGTGTGGTCAGTTGAGCTTACTCAGCTACTGTACACATCACTGCATAGAGTCACTACATCAAACACACCTGCAGTCTATCTCCTCCCTGTTTCTATTTATACTATTCTCAGTCACACACTTAAACCCATGCATGCACAAAACTGTGAAGTATTGGGATGGGGTCCATTCTGACTGTGGTCAAGTGAGGCACCTGGGAATCAGACAACATCAATCCTGCTGTCAGTGCTGCAGAGCTGAGCCATTCATTCAGGCCACACACACGAGTAGTGTCAGTGTGCACACACCAGTGTAAGTGTATTCTTAAGAAGAAAATACATCTATTTGTTTATGAATGTAGACTTGTTGCTAAGATGGAGAGAAAGTACAAGCATGCATCTGTGAGTTTGGAAAAGTATGCTGACTCTGTCAAGTACTTTAACGGTTCAATATTTCTTCTCAACAAGGAACTGTATTGTTTCTCTTTTGTTCTTTTCTCCAATTTATTTTTTCCACTAAAGATTTTTTACAAGGTGAAAGACCTTTCACATGCTATTTCACAAAACACATTGATAACAGTATTTATTTTCTGTGTTGTAGTAAAATGTATTCAATGAAAGCACATCTAATGTCAAAAAAGTTTTCATTGACTTTAAAAAATAAATATAAAGGCTGTATTCTAATGAGTAATTACATACTGCCTCACAATATTAACGCAATTATTACTAGCCAGCATGCCTTTCAAAAACCGTAAGTAAAATGCATAAAATAAACTTAATAGAAAGTGTTTAATAATTAGAAAACTGCATCAGACTTTAATTAACAGTGAAATAAAAAGTGTCCCTGCTAAATAGCCTAGTGTGCTGTGCATGGCTGAACAAGTGTTTGTCAGTAATCTGGTAATCATTAAACTTAACCACCCTACTATTTAAATCTATGAAACAGCCATACATGAAGTGTAGGAGGAAGTGGGCTTTAGTTAAGAACATCTTATACTAATGCATATTTTAAAGGAACAGGTACTGAACTGAGGAGGAAAATCATCATAATCATCATTTCTCAACTCAAGCCATACCTTTTTAACTTTGTAGAAGAGCTTCAGAGGAACATTAGGTAAAAAAGAAAAGACAATCCACTGTCCCTTAATAAATCAGTAATAACAAAAGCAACGCAGACTGACACAGATTAATTACTTTAAAGGCAAGTCTAAAAAAGTTCTTTAATGACACATCAGGGGTCAGATTGACGACTACCACTGACAATAGCTAATGCAGGACTTTCTTTTTCTTTTTTTTGTGATATTAACTGAAGAATGCATTTTGTCTCATCCAGTTAAAGAAGGCTAACAGTTAAAATCCTCATTATGAACTGAACAGATCCAATACACCGTTATATAGCATTTAAAACTTGTAGCATAATAGTTTGGTTCAAACAATAAAAATAATTGTCCTAAAACAGTCCGCATAAATCACCAAATCTGGCTTCATTTTTTATGCTGTTTATAATGAAAAAGTGTTGCGGTAAATAAACACCACAGTCTGTGCTCCAGATTGCATTGTTGCACAGAGCCCACTAGAGATACTGCAGTAGCTAAAGCATTTTGCCATCTCCAAATACATTCAACATCTGCACATATTGATTGTTTAAATTAGCAAAGTAAGGAATTAAAGCCAGAGCCAGCTCTTGCACAAACAATTATACCAATTAATTTACTCACTCTGTGTTTTAAACATGCAAAGGTAATGAAGTTTAAATAAATTAAAAAATGTCTTTAATATCTATGCTCTCCAGAAAGGAGGACACTGTCATTGCTACAGTAGATTTGGCACAATGGAAAACAATCAGCCTGATTGATGTAAACAAATAAACACAGAAGTGCCACTCGTGCATAATTCTGTTAGACAATGCATGTTGATAGACTTTCCGAATAATTGCATAAATTAGGAGGAGCACAATGATTTCCAGGCCTGCAAAAATTTCCTTTGCTTGAGCTTCCTTACCAGTAATGCCCTGAGTCACTTCTCAGAGCAACTATTCAACAAGCTAATTTGTATTAATTATCATTCTTGGGGTCTTTGGAACTCACTGTAGTTAATGCAGTAGGAAGTTAAAGTTAAAGTATAGGGCAGTGATTCTAAAAGTCCAGACTCTCATCTGTATCTGGGCCAAAAAACAAAACAATTTAGACCTAGCCCACATGTTTTACTGCATTGCAAAGAAATGAAGCATAACATGTACAATGGGCATGAAACAAATAATTAAGTTTTTGTTTATTAAAAAAAATAAATATTATAAGTTATATATATATTTTTTTGCAGTGCATTTTAAGCTTTACTGTGAAAGCTTCACTGACTTTTGGATTTAAAGTAGTGAATCATTGGTATGGAGGGTTAAATCAACTCATTTAAGTACACATATGCATAAAAGCAAGATTTCTTGAAGACGTGCACATACTTTAAAATAAATATGTCTCATATTTCTTTTTTAAAACATGCCATTTTAGACATCTGGATTGACTTTTCAATGTAGAGTCAATCCAGTGTTACAAATGGAGCCTCAGAACTGCTGCTGAAATAATTATCCATAACACAATGTAACGTGACTCTTAGACTTTATATTCAGTGTGAGTATTGTGCTGCATGACACAAGAATGGATGGCAAAAGGAGGCAACGTCAATAGTGGTTGCTAGAAGAAAAGTGGTTTTTCATTGCCTGCTGACATAATGGCACTGTATGGTCATGCATCCCCCTGAATACATCAGTCATTGCACAGCAAACACACTCAAAAACTAACAAATACACAAACACAGTCTCTGAGTCCACTAAAGCAAGAAAACACACCTGCCACTTTTTTAGTACATGAATGCTTTATAGTCAGAGGTTCTCATCACATAGAAGAATATGTGCTTTCGTGAATAACTGGCAATCAACTACACACAGAGAGGCTCCCAAGCACCCAGACAAAATCACAGGGTAAAGAAACCTCACAGAGACCAAACAAGCAACAACTAAAGAACAAAAGAAAGACAGACTGTAACTGACAAATTAAAATAATTTAGGTGAGAGGAGAAACACTTTTGAATGGAATAACTTGTAAAGATACAGCAACAAATGTTACAGTTGTTGGCAGATGTTCTGGTAAATTTAACATCCATCCAAAACATCTGACATTTTTTCAGTGCTCCTTTACTTCATTGTTTCACTCTGACTGCCCTTTTTCTTAGGCCTCTCATTCTGACAGCAGCTTTATTCTCTTGTTGAATCCATAAACCACCTCCAAGAGGTGGTTTATGGATTTTCACCTACACAAAACACCAAAATCTTAAGCTGAAAAGAGACCTGGTCTATTTTCAAGCTGTTTCCCAGGTTTTAGAATCAGAGAGGCAGATGGATCAGCAAAACTGTGTTAGTGCGTATGGTTTACATGAAGCTTCTTGATTCAGTAACATTTGAATGTTAAAGAAAAAGTGTATATTTTAATAAACATAATAAATCTGACATAAAGGGTCAAAAGGGCAGACTGGTAGACTGCCACAAAAAGAGGTGAAAAGAGCAATATGAGTTTTTTTTCGTCCTTTGATATTACAACAACAACAACAACAACAACAACAACAACAACAACAACAACAACAACAATAATAATAATAATAATAATAATAATAATAATAATAATAATAATAATACAATTGTTACATGTCCTGTTACTCTTGTTATTTATTATAGTTTATTTTTTCCATCTATTTGTGTGCATGTAACTATGCTTAGAAGAGTGGCCAATTCATTAGGCTAGCAGTCATTACAATTACATGCAGTCATAACATGCTTGGCACAGTGACTTATGAATTAAATTAACAGCTATTAGACTGATGTGATGGTAAATCAACAACTGCAAAGAAGTTCCATCTAAGGCCAAATTTAATTCAAACCTTAGGTGAACTTTTATTCTCAAAAGGATCACATGAACGTATTTTCAGTAGCGCAATGTTTCTTTTGATGGCTTTGTCAGTATTGCATTAGCAACTTGCTTTAGGAAATCAACATTCATTCCACACCACGTAATTGTGCATCACTTGTCAAGAGGCAACGCTTATGTAACTGTGGAGCATAACACAAACCAGTCAGGTCTGACCCTCTTGCTTTGTCTGTACTCAGCAAGACAGATAATGAGAAGCCACCGCAACCCACGCATCAGTAAATCTTTATGGATATTTCAACGATAAGACTGAAATTACTCTCTAAGCTCAGTTTAACACAAGGCATGGCCAGTAAAGGCAACAAATTGCTATGCCAACATTATATATTGCTGAGTGATTAAAGGCTTGGTTTTGCAGAACTTGATCACAAACTGATGAGGTGATTTTAATCCGGTGAGTGGAGCAGAAAAAAACATGTAGTTAAAAGTGAAATGTAAATGTCACATTATCCAACAGTCTGATTGCTGTTGCTGCTTTTAAAAACAAGTAGTTTTCTTTTTTTTCTTCTATTTATTTTAGAATATATGTCCCTTCCAGATATCTGCCTTTAGATGGGTGCATTTTCATTTTTGAGATGTTTGAGTTATTATATGTTTATTTACCTGTTTGATCAGGAAATTAAATCTATTAATAATTAATTGACAGTGACTGATGAACACAATGCAGACCCAATGTTTACACATGAGTTCCAAAATGTCTTGTGTTTTCACTGTGTTACTGGAAATTACAGGGGTCTCAGCTCAGCTTTCAATAACTAATATGACAGTAAAACACTTTAACTGCGTCGTTCATTTAACTATATTTGTGGAAATGCTTGAACATGCTATATCAGTGTTATTAATGTGCATAACTGTGTTTAACCAAAATATTTTTTGAGAGAAAGCTGCTCTTTTGAGAGGTATAAACAAAAATCAAATTATGAAAAAAAAGTCATTTTTTTTAATAAACTTTTTGCAATTCTCAGTGTGCAATATCAAATTGATTTTCTCTTCTCCCTTGATAAAATTCCTTGTTAGAGCTCTGATTAAAATGCCCCAACAGTGACACTGCAAGGCAGGCATGAGGGGACAGAATAATCTGCGTGAGCTGATGTCAAACCAGAAAAAAGAGAGGAAAAATAAAATAAAATCCAACAGAAGCTTGTTCAAGCAAATAATTACCATAAGATTTAAAACGCAAAATATTCAAATTCATGGATGGTGGGTTTTTAATGTATTTATTTCATTTTTTTTCTGTTGCTAGTACTGACAGCATGTGTGGCACTTCTGTACTGATGAGTTACTTGTGTTCAGCCTGTAAAATATGTTACTCAGAGTTTTGTCATAAGAAATATTACATAAATTGTTGCACTCAATTTTCAAAGAGGAATGTGCTTATTGTTTTTGCTTCTTCAAAAAAAAAAGCTGCAGAAGCTATTCTCTTGCTGTATTACTTCTGCCAAGAAGATTATGTTTTTAGTTCTGTTGGTTGGTTGGTTTGTTTGTTTGTTCATCTGCCTGTCTGTTAGCAAGACTACTTAAAAACTAATGAACAGATTTTGATGAAATTTTTAGGAAATGTTGGAGCTTCTAGTTTCCAACGCTGTATAAAAGCTCTCAAGCACCAAATTATTTAAAGGTATTCACTGCAAAGTCATGAAGACCGGTCAAAATAAAATCATGAATTAAAAAAAAAAGGCATTTTTTTTCTTCCCATATTGATGGGTAATGTGTTCTCAGATTTTGGCTGCCAACTTTTGGCTGTTTGTTTACCTACAAAAACAGCTGAAGTGACTGAAAGCAGATCAACAATGGCGATGTCTATGGAAGAGCTGTTTGGAGTGGAAAAACCCAACAGTTTTGATGTATTGGTACGTATTTATCCTCAGAATTGTTGAGTAAAGTATGCAGATAAAAACAAAGATAAGTTAGGTTGAAAAAACAAACTTAATGGTTTAGAAGGGGTTTCACTAAAGCAACCTGTGTTTGAATGCAGAGCTTTCTTTCTGGTGCTCCACTATCATTTTTGATCCTATTTTTGGCAGTTGTCTAACTCATGTTGTGTCTGTTCTCTTACATTTATCTGCAGATTCATTCTTATATTTCCTAAACATCTTCCCTCAGATTCTATGTTGGTTTGATTCCAACATATTTCTTTATCTGCAGACTACTGTCAGTCCAATGTAGGTCAGTCACATGACTCACGTTTACATGTGAGTTTTTGCATTATGAGCTGAGTGCTTTGTTTACACTGAGGGCATACCCGCATTTCAGAATTGCATATCAATATGTCTGGAAAACTACTGGAGTAAACTCTTTCAAACTGCACAATTTGAAATTGTTAAGAATAACCCTTTTCGTGTTTGATTTCATTGTTTGCAATGAGTACCTTTAATGTGAGTTCTCCACCCTGCTCTAACACCCATCACATTCCTAACTAGCTAATTTCTTTAAATTGCAACATTTTCTTTTTTGTAATAATAAAAAGAAAAAAGTATATAACATTTCTAAGACATAAAGCATCCTTGGTTGAAATGGCTACATTACGTCAAACAGACATTCGTAAAAAGGGTTTGAGGGTTTAGGGTT
>JAOXNZ010000038.1:20485772-20498695 GCA_028566095.1 Kryptolebias brasiliensis
CACAAACATGCGAGGTTAGGGCTGAGAGGCAGAACCGTCAAAATGAGAACGCGTGGAGAGAATATTGTGATTCCAACCCAATGAATTTTGACATTGGACCAAGCAATCATAGGAAAATAATCACTATGTGTTGACACTGGTAAGACTCTCTGGACATTGCTCACATCTTAAATACAGACTGCTTTGTGACATACTGACATTCTAACACCCAATAACAGATAATTGTAATGTTTCATTGACTGAACTCTAAAATAATCGTTCTAAAAGCAGCACTTTACTAGTCAAGTCATATACATTTAAATCAGAAAAGTGCATCCTGTAACTTAAACGATGTCAACTTGTCCTTCTTGATTATTTGTGTTGCATCTCTCTGTCTGCTTTCAAGCTGTTGTGAACAAAAAGCCTAAATTGCCTCAAAAGCCCAAAAGCTTTTGCCTGATGAGCCACTCTGTCACTCCTCATTTGCAGAGCTGTGCACCAGTCCTTGTTCTGTAAGGGTTTTTACAACAGTCTTCTCGACCAGTCCTCAGGGTTAGACTTGTGAAATATTTTGCATAGAGAATGTCAACCCTACTTTGCACTTAACATCTGCACTGTGTGAGCTCTCTCCCCCACGTACCCCTCTCCTCATGTCCCATCCTGTTCTCCGGCTCAGCTGGCATCAAAGACTCAGAGAAAGAGAGAGAGAAAGCTGCCACGAGTGCCAAGGCAGCTGGATAGTGATGAGTGATTGACGATGTGTTTAGCATACTAAACACAAAAAAACAGAATTTTTTTTATTCTAAGTCTGGCCCTTGTTGTCAAACATTCTTTGTCTCTTTTTGCCTCCTTTCTTTTACTGAAACTCTTCCAGTGTTGATCTTTTTCATATCAGCTGTATTGTTTTATTTGATCTAGCTCAACAGCGTTTCTACTGTTTTCACTCTACCAGATGCAAATTTTTTGAGAGAAAGAGATGGAACAGAATGACAGGCTCGATGCATAAATACACCACAAACCCTGAGCCCACATCTTTGTAAACCAATCAATATGGCAATGGTCCAAACACTTACACAAGCACACAGATTGCCTAAGCCTTTCCTTACATTAAAATGGAGACTGGAACGTACATGGCTTATGTCCTTTTTTTCCTGCCCTTGACTGTATGCAATGAATAAAGTGCAATTTGTGCTTTCTTTATCTCTTTTTATTTCACGTGTGAAGTGGTGAAAATATTTCACTGACATTAAGTAACTAAGTCAAATAGTTAAACTTGTGTAATTTTATGCAGTTTTCAGGTTGATCTTCATATTTAGTTTTTAAGTTATTTCACTTTATTTTCACACTCCATTTAATTTCAAATAAAAATATTGTATTATGTGCTCTACTAGAGTTTGACAGCGAGCCTCACTGGTTACCATGGTTCTAATAGAGTTAGAACACAAAATATAGACTGTGTGATGATAAATGTTTTGTTTTATCACTTATTTTATTTAGATTTTGTTTTGATATGTTGTTTTGAACTTTGTTAATTCAAATTTACCTTGTGATTGTTTGGTTTTGTGGGATTATTCCACAGTAGCAAAATGAGAAGTCAAAAACCAAAAAAAGCCTCAAAAAAGAGAAGATTAACTCTGGCTAAACAAGCAATTGATTTCCCTTAAACTTAAAAAAGTATTTCTATGCTATTATTACTCCTAAAATAGATGGCATGATGTTTAATAGAAGTTGAAGTTATGTACTGAAGACTTAGGACCCGCCCACACAGGAACTTTTTTTTGTAAATATGTTAAAGTTTTTCATTGTTTTAGCCTTTTAGCCAAACAAAAATGACATTTTATGGCCCCTAAATAATATTTTTTGAAACTGGATTTCAGAATAAGAAAATCTTGTAACGCCACAATTGAGTCTTTGAATGGACAAACTAAACACAACCTTTTGAAAACTAGGATATCATAGACTCACCCCTAACCTAACCTATGACCCCAAGTGTGACAAATAAAACAACAACAAAAATGACTAATTTGATTCTTGCTTCTGTTCTGCAGATGTTAGTTTCTCTACTACAGAAAAACCTATTTATGTTGTATAATAAAAAGAAAAAAAGCCTCTCCATGTGGACAAAGCCTTCATGGAAAAATCATGGAAATATCACAAGTCCCATAAGCTAGTGTTACCTCTACAACTACTACAAACAGTTGGCCCTTAATTTGAAATCACAAAAGGTTGTTGGTAAATATTAAATTGGACATTGCTTTAACAAGTGGATATGCCATAAATAAATGATAAAATATTCACTAATGCAAAGTTTCTCAAATTCTTGAGTGGTGATTCCTCTAATACTGCAAATGTTTTTTATTCTGTTAGTGTCATCAAAGTGACAGCTCACTTGGTTCATGAAAGCGGAACAATACTCAAGAGGGGATCAAACGTCAAGTTTGCCATTTCATATTTTAGCACTCCTGTTAATGGAGGAGAGAGGGCAACATCAGCTGGTCTACCTATGATTCCCCAGTGCACTTCCTGTCTGCCACCAGTCAGTTTTTAGACCTTCTGGTTTTCACTTCTACTGACGTGGATTGCTTTTCACTCAAACCAGGTATTTAGCCATAGAATCTTGGTGAAACAGGCAAAAAGCAGTATTTCTCTATAATATAGTTTATCTGTTTTGAAGTATAATCATATTCTAACACAAAAAGGACACCCACAGACAGAATGAATACAATTAACACATCACAACTCCACTAGATGAAACAGAACTCATGGTCATATCTCAATGGATTAGGCACAAATTCAGCAGCTGGCCACAATTTTGCAGCTGCTTTGTTTTATGCAAAACAATAAGGGTTACAAGATGATCTAGATGACAAAGAAATCATGCAAATGTAGTTTAATAGGAAACATTTCAGTTATTCACCATCAGCTGAAAGAGGCAAATAGGAGGTGCAGAAACACAATCACAAGAAAATATATTTTGTCAGGTAACAAACTATCAATGTGTGGTTCAAAGTCTATGTCAATAAACCCTATACCTGTATCTACTGGTGGGATTTTAGCAGGATAAAAATCACCCAAAGCAGCAGCAATTAAATTATTGATTTTGCATTAAGCTCTTAATTTACTCAGTTAGTTAAACTTCCAACTTTTCCCACATCCATCCCCTCACAACGCCTTACAATGACTTTGCCGCTTGTTATATTTGTTACATTTGTTCCATTGCATGGGCCCATGTGTCACAGTACCAAAGGACATCCTGTGCATATTTTAGAGATGCCACCGGCTTTGAAAAATGGTACTGTTTTACACTCCTGGAATGAGAATGGATTGACTTAACCTTAAACAGTGCGAGGGAAAATCAGAAAGTGACAGAGTGAATCATTGTACAAGAGTAATGTTTGATGACAAACAATGATTTTCTGACAAAAAGGGCTGTCAGAAAATTTTAACTCTTGACCTGTTGAATTTGACGCTGTGGAAGGTTTAGGAATTAAGAAAAGGAAATGCCAGGGTACTGTAGCAAATACATTTTCTAGTCAAATAACCAAGGTCTATTAGTTTATTCAGTTTGTCACTATAATATCTGTTGTTTTTTTTAATTATTATTAATAAGCAAAATCTAAGTAAATCATTAGTAGTCATCTGTTGAAGAATAGTAAGAGAGTGACTTTTCGCTAGACTAAAAATAATACAATCTGACTCTCTTTGCATTGATAACACTGTTTGACACAACTGCCCATGATGCTTACTGTTTAAAGCTTTCTCTCCAAGTCTTTTTTTTTTTCCTTTTACATTGCCTTAGCACTTACATTTTCACTTTTAGTTTTGGTCACATTGTCATTCAGCAGTCAAGGGTTAATTTTTAACTAAAAATTACTAGTAAAATAACCCTAGTGTTAATGTTTTGTCAGGTGTCAATGTTACTTTCTAAGCAAATCTCTGATTCACAGTAAGGTTACTGCTTGCCTACATTTGGAAATACCCAAATGTAAGTATTCAAAAAGTCGAAGATGCCAGGAACATTTTATTAAAAGAAAACCAACAGAGGTCAAGCAACAGAACTTTTGTAAAAAAAAAATACAAACAAAACATGGGCAAGCCCCCCAAGGGCCAAAGCCTAACAAGGACCGTGAGTACCTAGAGAGGAGTGATTAAGTAAGTGGATGCAGGTGGGTAATGGGAAGCAGGTGGTGAGGTATTTAGAGAGAACACAGGTTACTGACAATATCAGACAGAATGGGGGCCACTATCCTACCAGTTTCAGTTGTTTCCCTGTCTAAACACATCTGATTTATATGGTTGAATTACCTCTCCATTAAATTTTGCAAATCTCTGTTAGTGAGCCATTCATTTAAGTCAGGTGTGTTGAAGCAGGGAAACAGCTAAAACACACAGCACAGTGAACCCAGAGGACGACACCCGCTGAATTGAAAAACAAAGCTCTTTTTAAATCAGACAAGAACATAAAAAACAACTACATATACAAGGGCTGAACAATGCTAAAAAAAAGCAAAAAACAAGAAAAATATATTTTTTTATTATTATTTCCTTTTACAAATGATTTTTGCAATTCTGAATTTATTATTTGGTGAAAAAAAACATAACAAATAAAACTACCCAGATTTGTTTCTGAACAGTTTCTGAATAAATCCATGTGCAAATATAAGCAGCACAGAAACCCTCAGTGCACACATGAAATTGGCCATGTATAAATGAGAGCAAGTCAACCGTGATTATCATAGTCAGCATAAGGCCTTTATAATACGTTCCATTTCAAGCACTAAGGGGTTATTTATTGATTATGAATTAAGTGGGATTATATATTGTTTGATTAAGGAGTTAACTTTTTTTTTGTCAAAAATGCACACAAATGTCTGTGGTTATGAGCAAATAAGGCATTTGTTGCTTTTTGGGACATTTTTCTATTTTATTTTCCTCCATTAAATACATATTCTGTCTAGCAACTGTTTTAGTTGTAGAAGTTATGATTTGAAGGATGATTTAGCATTCACACTGCTTCCGTGTGTGTATGTGTATGTATGGTATGTTTCTTTTGGAGTCTAACTACTTTTTTGCAGAAGATTTAATTTCTCTAGTTTTTTTTTCCCTCACAATTGTTTTGCATTGTGTCTGATGTAATATTGTGCCAAAATCAAAAGAAATCTCATGTGTGTGTCAGAGAATGTACCATCTTTGATAAGACTTCATTATATGATGTTCTAAGATTTAGAACGGTCATGGGCTGCAGCTTTCATCAGACAACTCCCACAGTTATTCTATTGAGGGTTTGGACAGCTTCATGTTTCTTTTGATAAACACAGAGTTGACAGCTGCATCTTTTCACCTGACAAAGTAGAACTTCCCTGGGAGGTTGTGACGCACACAGAAGCTCACGCCATCCCACAAGATGCTGTCATTTTCTCCCCACAGGAGCTGTGACCAAGCAGCTGAAGTCATTAGGGTACTCAAAAGAACATTATCCCTGAACAGTTTTCTCTCTGATCAACAATGTTTGCTACAGCTAATGACGTTTTGACTCGATGGATCATCGTTAGAATTTTAAGAGGTTTCAAGCTGCATTCAGTCATGCAGATGTTCATGGTATTCTTAACATAAGCTTCCCAGGTTTTATTCTTAGTGTTTTATAATGTGACTCACAACCCTATCATTGTAATGACTTCCTGTTGTTCAAAAGTCATTGTAATGTTTTCACACAGCTCTTTTCAAAGATTTTTTTTCACTGACAGTTCAATCAAAAGTAAGGAAATGGAAAGTTTTGGTGGAATAGAATTATTTATAAGGGGCTGCAGGTGTTTCTAACACCAAATGATCACTGTGCTTAATTTTTTTGTCTAACTATTTTCATGTTCTTGGTGTCAGAAAATCAGCACAATCAGTCAAACTCTTCATTAAAGCAGTTTCTATTCAATTATTTTAGTAATCAGTGATACATATTAAGAACTTTTTTATTATTATTAATATTTTGTTTGTTTAAACTTCTGCCAATAAACATGAGCACCAGTCTCACAAACCAGCACACACGTGTAGCAGAGCTGATGGGAATAAGAGACGACAGCTCAAGATCAAACAGTGACTGGTGGGCTTTTTTGGTTTTGTTTTGAACATCATTTGTGTTCTCCCAATCTTAAAAAAAAATACTTTTTTTTAACCTTCTTTTTTCCTGACTGTGTATCTTTACATTACTGTCTGTTTTAATATTTTTTTTACTGTCTACTTGCAGTAAGGTCTCTAGAGCTGCTTTAAAATCACAACTGACATCTTTAGATCTGGAAAGTATAAAGAATAGTGTTCTTTTCTGTTGTATTTTTTTTTTCTCACTTCAACTTGTACAAAAACGGCTGCAAATTTATTTATTTATTTATTTATTTATTTGGAAAAGACTAGAAAAGTAAAAAAATAATAATAAGACAAATAGTCATGCCAATTTACATGCAATTTTACACAATTTGTTGAAACAGTAGCAGGTAGAAGACAATAGATCTTATGATTTCCTGCCCCTCTCATACATATCAACACACAATCATTTAAGTCTCCCCAAACCAGATAAACCCATAAAATGCCCCCAGTTTAAAGGTTTATCTGATGGGCTGCAGCTATTGTTTCTTAAAAATAAATCTTGCTGTTGTCTTTCCTATTTGGCATTGTTTCAAACTACAACAACGTTTATGTACGTATAGAGGTGGTAGCACTTGATTATGACTTGCTAATCTCATGCCCTAATTACCAGGACCTGGCAGCTACTTTACCTACTTAATTTCAATGAAAACATTAGGAATGTAAAAGTGTTTCACATACCATTTCAAAGGTTGTCTGTTATGTGAAACTTTGACATTAGTGGAGTACTTATGACTGCAGTTAATATTTGAACCTAAGATAACTAACTAACTAACTAACTAACTAACTAACAAAAACCTAAGGAATTGGCATCTGAAAAATACACTTGTGAGAATTTGGGTAAAAAGTCTTCAACTACCAAATCAAATGGATTTCTCTAGAACAAAACCTTTGCATTCCTCTTATTTTATTGGCAGTTGTATTTTTTCCATTTACCAAAAGAGATTTATGTGTCCGTTTCAACCTGAAAACTTTTTTTCAATAAAGTTGCTAATCAACCTTTTGACAGTATTATTTCTACACTAATAGTATATTACCTTTATATGATGTTACTACATACTGCATTTTTTTTCTCTCCCCATTTCCCTTTTCTTCAGACAGTTTAGACGCTGTATAATGTCTTATCAAACTATTACAGCAAAACTGTTTTTGATGGCAATACATGCTCTTAGTTTGTAAATTAGTCACAGTCAGAGGCAGAGGAAATGGTTGAAGAGGTCATGACTTGGAAGAAAAGTAACTGAAACCATTTCTACAATTCACATCCAAAAGCACAAAAAGGCAAACGTCTCATTTTTGGTTTTACAAAAAGAAAATTACAGTTGTTAACGTCTAATTTAATAATGTTACTTCTTGCTGAATTGATCTGCAAAGGCAACAAATTAACAAGTAAATCCTCCAACAAAATGTTCTTGGCCTTCAGCCAGAATCCCAAAGGACAACCCCCTCATGCCTTCCTCCCAAATTGTTTCATGGCAGTGGATTAAAGAAAAGAAAAAGAAATCTGAACTGTAGACAGTCCCATAACTGCTTCAAAGATGGCAAACATTTCTTATTTTTCTCTCAACCCCTATTTTGGATGTATTTTTTTCTTCCTTCTTCAAGAATAAAATCTGTAAAAGTACAAGTGACACCAAAGCACAGCAAGACTTTGTATTATTATTTCTTTTTTTTATCTCATCTATTGAAATCAATGATTTTTTGAGAAAAGTTCAACTCCAGTGCATCCAAGGTTTTTATGGAATCCTTAATGCTGCAACACAGCCTGAAAATTGCATTTGTAACTGCAATGGTTGGGGTTAAAATGTAATGTTGTGAAGCTGATATCTACACACAAAAATCCACATGGAGCACAGCAGAAAGAAAGTTCACATTACACCAGAGGCAAATAATCAAAATGAAAGAAAAATGTGAAGCATGGATTATTCTAAAGAGTCATACAGTAGGAAGAAACATTTTTTATGATAGTGTATAAAAGAACAACCTTGCAGTGCCACGATTCCTGCAGCAACCATTCTCAGTCACTGAGCATCTGCTGCTGACTAATGACAGCAGCATATTTAGATTGATGATGTTAAGCACTTGCCCCAAGATAATAATAAAGAAAGTGAATGTAATGACATTCTACTTTTGTAAAGGTTGTCAAGTGTCCAATTTGGCATAAAATGCCAAAATTATTGACTGTTAAGCATAGAATCGCCAAACATAACTATGTTCCGTTTGTTATACTGATCAAATGATGTTTACTTTAAGTTAGTTAAAACAACTAACAATGTTTAAATTAGGTAATTATTAGTGGATTTGTTGTTGATTTAGTGTTTGTAATAAAACAAGTCCCTGAGGCCATTGATACTTGTTACACTTGACAGATACATCCTGATAATTATGAAATAACAGATAGACTACTAGTAACTAAAGCTTACTGTGTTCTTATTGGGAAGAAAGTTCTTTCTGTTCAGTTTGTTGATGAAGCTGTACCTTTGTTTTTTGATAAATATAACAGAAGTATCTCACTGGGCTGCACCTTCTAGCAACTAGTTCATGAGACAGTCTCCAGAATGTTTTGCACCATTCACAGACATTCTCAGTTTCCTCGCTTGAGATGCAGAGTTTCACAGTCTTGTCACCTGAGTTTTGAACTTGTTTGAAAATCTGTGCAAAAGTTTTCTCTCAAAATAGTCAGTCATTGCTAGTGTCTTAGACCCTTCGTGTTTTGTTGCAGGTGTCCTGAACTCCTCTCAAGAGTGCCAGAGTTGTATTTTGACATCTGCACTGAACATCTCCTCTGACAGAAAACACACCCAAGTCTAAAACAACAAACATTATGAATATTTAAAAAAAAAAAAAAACTGGTCCAAATCTTCCTGTTTCTATTTCTAAAGTGTACTCCAATAGATTAAAACATAAATGTGGTGCATCTGCCAATGAAGTGTACAGAGCAAGCCACGGTTGGTACAATGTGGGTGGAGGTGGGCAATGAAATACTTTGCACGGCCTAGAATACCGTTTTGCAAACTGTGGACACAAAAATAAGCCTGAGTTTCAAAAATTGGTTGCAGGTAGGCTCGATGGACACTTGATCACAAACACTCAGATATCAGTGAGATTGCAACTGCAAATTTGCATATTTTTATGCAATATTGAGTCAAGTTTGAGTCGCCAATTAGTTTCATCAGTCACAGCCTAGCGAGGTTTAAGATAGGATGTCTTTTTGTTAAGTGAAGGGTTGTTTAAAATGTTGCTCTGCATAACTTAAAAACAACAGCAAAACCAAAGACACCATTACAGTCCTGTGTCACAGACCTCAAATAACTGTAAATGAAATCAGAATAATAACTTAGTAATGATAATAATAATAGTTGAATTGGTATCACAGTTATGATCTGCATCCCAATGAGAAATTCATAATAATATAATACTATACCATACGCAATTCACCTTTTTGACCTTCCTTTAGGTAGCTCTTCAGGTTGCATGTGAATATGTTTTAATCTTTTGCACAAGGATTACTCATTTACCTTTCTAATTGCTTTTCAAGCTCCCTTGCTTTATTCTTATATCTGTAATTCTAAGAGCTTCACTTTGCCTTTTAATAGCTTATCAGTCAATCTACCTTTTGGCTATCTTGTCCTCTCTTCAGCCTGCTTCCCTTCTGGCAGCCTGTCGCCTTTTTACATCTGCTTTAGCTGACTTGATGCTCATATATAGTGATGTTTAAGTATGTCCCTGCTGAGCACTGGAGAAGGCTGATATATGAGAGGTAGTTAGTGCTACTCTCTGCCTTCCATGGCTGTTAATAAAAGATGCTGCCCTTTTTTTTACACTTTAAATCTCTGATGCTTACCAAGTAAAACAATTTCAACAACACATAATCAATGGTGTTTAAGTAACATTTAGTTGTATCAAAGGGTGATTTCTGTCTTTTTTGGCATTTTCTAGTAAATTGCACATGGAAAGCTAATATAATAAAACCATGTGATGAAAAAATATGTATGTAATAGTGGATGGAAGTCAAATGCATGTTGTGGTCCTGAAAGGAATAATTCAAACTTTTTAAACTGTTTTCCTCAACTCAACACCTGTTCATTTTTCTATGTTTCTGGCTTATAACAAACAAAAATTAATAAATAAAACTAAAAATATCACTACAGACAGAGTACCTCTTTAATGTCCATATATATGATATAACTGTGTAGAAAATAGGTAAAAATAGGTAATAGGGAGGTTAAGAAAATTGTGTAAATGTAAATCAATTCCTAAGGTCATTTTTTTTCTTGTAAAACCACAAAAAGCTTTAACAGACACAAACTAACCAACGTGTAAATCTAGTTATTGATTACTTTCCCATTTTGTACAACTTTACCAAAATGTTCTGTACTGTCAAAACAGATTACGACTCCTTCCTGTATTCCTCAATCACAGTTCCTTCATCAGTTCTCTATTTATTTATGAAAATAAATAAATACATTTAACTTTAAAAAGATTACATGATTTTTCTTTTTTCATTTTATTTTTAGACTGTATTACATCTGCAAATAATAGTTTTATTTGGTTCTGGAGTGGAAATAATAACTGTTTTATTTATTTTTATTTTTTTCTGTTTTTGAACACCTAAACTTGTGAAATAATTTAAATGAGAATCTCAAATCTGATTTGCTGGATCAGATTCAAATCAGACGGTACTGGAGCAGTTTGTTAAATAATGAAATAATAGCTTTTTGTGTTAGTAAAGTAAAGTGGAGCCAGTGCACTATCAGGTAAATTAAGGGCTTTTCAATCACAGTAAAATTCAGTTGATTTTTAGATGCTTGATTTGGATCAAACATTGCATAAAAGTCCCTTTTTCCAATTATGCAAGGCTTTGAAATATTAAATCCACAAATTTATGCTGTCTTTAGCATCTTTCTAAAATGTCTGCACACGACAAAAAGCACAGAACAAGCCATAGTAACATCACTGAGTGAAATTGAAAAGTTTATTTTTAGAAACTTTATTTCTACTAAAATGCCTGAGCTACAATGAAAATGGATGCGCTCCAGAATTTTGTTCATATAGACAAATTTGTTTGAACCTTCCTCACCTTTTCCTGTTTCTCTGCTCATGTCAGCTTTCTTGCATCTCTTTCAGTTGCTTTCTTTCTTGTCTTTTCCCTTCCCCCTCCACTCCAGCTTGTTCTATTATGTGTGCTTTAAAGTTAAACATCTGTCCATCTTCTCTTGTTCATGTCATTTACTTTCATCACTCGACTCGTAAATGTAGAGCTTTGGAACAGACATCCTTGTCACGTATAAACCTTTTTTACCATCTCTGACTGCCCACATCTCAGCTCAGAAAAGCTGACAAGCTGTCAGCGGATATACCTATATAGTGGTACATTAATAGTGCAGACGAGTTCTTGCTGACTCACCCTAACATACTTAAACATTTATTTTCAGCAAAAAAAAAAAATCCAGCACAGGTCTCATTTTTTCTCTATAAACACAAGCGACACTGAAGAATTAGATTGATGCCAGGATTTTCTGGCCATCCTTGTACTGTAACATCCTTTACAGGAGTCACAAACTTTGACTTTTTGAAATAATTATCATTAGAGAAAAATGGGATTAATACTTAAGTTTATAATTAGAGTTTTGCTAAACTTAGGATTAGTAAGCACAAATGATTGAAATTTCTTGAGTCCTTGTCAGGATTTGGGTTTTCTTTGTGTTATAACTCAGTTTTATTTCTTGTTTGTTCTGCATTTAGTTAAGTCCTTGTGTAGTTTTGTTTCTGTGTCTCTTGTCACTGGTGTTCTGGTGTTCTGGTTGTCTTGGTGTTTCTGTTTTCTCATGTGTTTTCTGTGTCACTATTCACCTGCTCTCTGCTCAGTAATTCTCGTTGCGTAGAAGTATGCAACTGAAAGGTAGTAATTCTAGATTTCTGACAAGTAATCTACAGTACTATCTGACTGATACTGATAAATGGTCATCTTAAGACCTCTCAGTTGGTATTCAACAATCCAAAGTGGGATTCTGACCCTAACTTTGGGAAGTGGTAAGGCACCATGAACATTCACATTTATGTATATGGTGCCTATGTCTGTCTTTTATGTAAATCCAACATATATTTAAATGAGCATCAAACAAAATTACTTATAGTTTTATTAGTAACTATGTTTTATTATTTGATCTGTCAACTCTTGCATGCATTATGCTAATGTGTTAATAGTCTCTCTACAAGAGCATGGTGGTACTTTATATCCTTTGAATCTAATTTCACAGTTCTTGCTGGAAAGGAATAATACTGACAAAGAGCACGAAAACAGAAGAGAACAATGTAATTAGATTGAGTTTATACTGCATCTGCATGTTCTATAGAGGCTTCAATTAACATCTGAGAGCATGATGTTGTTTTCTTGCAGTTTTATTTGTGAGTGAAAGAGGTTATGTGGGCTTAAGAAAGGGTCATTAGTTACTATAGTATTTCTATCTGCCAGGCAGTCATCAGCTCCAACCCATTCTAATCATCTAATGGCTTACAAAGCTGGCAGAGTGACAGAGACAGAGAGCTTTGGATAGTTAATTGCTAAAAGAGTGAGATTTATTGGTGTTTTGTAGAAATAGACTGCACTTAAAGTAACATGCTTATGTTGAAATTAGACACTCAGTTTTAAAGTAATATTTAACATTTCTTTGAAAAAGGATTCAATAGGTAAATTTCCTCATGTCAAAAGACACACACATGCATGCATATATATATATATATATATATATAACCAAATAGAAGAACATTTGACAGAACATTTTGAGCTTGGCATAAAGCATATATTGCTA
>JAOXNZ010000038.1:20657875-20670474 GCA_028566095.1 Kryptolebias brasiliensis
AATAGATGTGTGTATTATTGGTTCTGCCCTGAAAAACCTCTAAATCAGACTAGATTAGATTATTTATCCGTGTTTATGTGGATCTAATCGCAACACTTTAATGTGCACTTTTTTGTAAACATTGTGTGCTTTGCACACATTTAAAACATCAGAACCAGTGAAGTCTGGTTTTGTTCAAACAAGATATTTATGCATTTAGTTTCATAATTACACATTTACTTTAGCTTCACATATTCACCTGCCAGACACACAAAACCATTCACTATATATGGTTTTTCTGAAATATATATATATGAATATATATTTCTAATATATATACTTTTAATTCTGAATTCTGTTTTAGTTTGTTATCAGTGAGAGTCATTTTTAAACTCATACAATTAAACATCTTAGAGACTAGGACCCAATAAAGACACGTGCAGTTTAAAGGTTTGGACTTATGGCCAACAATCTTTGGTAGTTGCTGATTTTTATTTGCCACTTTCCAACACATTATTGTCATAATGATGCAAACATACCAATATTTGAATATCATATTTTTTGTCTGCCCCCACACCCACCAACAATAACAATGCATGTTTTATATAAATTAATTTCTATATGAAGTTGTGCACATACTTCTAAAGTTGTTTTTTACGTGCTGGAGTGCGTACTCTTTTTACTTTTACCATTCCATTACCAGAGCATCATTAGGCGATTGTTGATGCTCAGTGGCCTTCCTTTTGATTTGGCCTTGGAGTTCATCCAGTCCTCTGAGTCCTATTACCATTCAGACCAGTAAGCATTTCCCAAACAAATTAATGCCATATCCTGAGTGTACCTAAACTTTCTGGAAGAGTGGTATAAACTGGTAATGCTCAGAGTCATTTTTTAACTGTTGTGGTTGCAAAACAGATTTCAGGCACTTTCTTAATAAGCACAGTTTTGTTATTGCAAGTAGTCTATCTTGTTAAAACACCACAAACACTATGTCTTACAATTGAGTTTGTAACTAAACTGTTAGTCTTAAAGCAGAAATATAGCAAAAGTTTTGATTTATCGTGTGTTATCAGTTGGTCCCCACCTGTTTTATGTTTTTGACTATACTGTATATGTTACAAATATGTTTTTTGTTTTGTTTGCTTGTTTTTTTTTTTTTTTATGAAAACAGTGCATTTATCTCTCCCAGAGCACCATCTTTATATGTGACAATGGAGGTCATGACATACAACCTGTGTGCTGACCTCAGACTATCATCTATCATTAATATGACTTTTGTGTCTGACGTTGTGTGTTTTTGCTTTCTGACATTCCACAGTAAGGTTCATTAACTGACCTTATATTTTACCTGCCCGACCCTTTAGTTTTAACCTTAGACATGGTGCTTGAACCGTGTATCTGTTTGTGCTCGACTCTCTAATGTTTCTGTCCTGAACAAGGGTCAGTAGGTTGTGTTTTGGAGATAGGGGTGTGTGCAGACCTTCTTTATGCCTTACATTGTGTGTGTGCATGTGTGTTTTAGGACCAAAAGAATTGAAGAAGGGTATAAGTTAAGTCAACTAATTAAGACTGGCTCCTAACCTATTGCTGACCCCGGGGACATAACAATGCACCATCTAAAAGCCTTTGTACCGAAAGCCTCTTGGCCACACTAGAGTGTTGGATATCCTGTGTGTGTGTTTTGGCTGACTGGTAGTGCGGGGCTACCTTGATCCAGTAACTGGAGCGGAGGGAGAGAAGAAACGAGAGAGCAAAGAGAAAAGGACGGCAAGAGAGCAAAGGAGAATAGAGAAGGGGTGTAAGAAAGAAAGTGGCTCTTCACTGAAAGAAAGTAAGAGAGAAGTAGAAGCCTGGCCCATGTAATTAGGTTTAAATGAGTTTTCCACTGACTCAGTGGATCGTGCAGCACTGGGACAAAGATAGACTGAAGGTTAGGCAGTCATCGAGTCGGATAGGGCATGACATAGTCATAAGAAGACAAGGGTACAACAAGGGATGCTGTCAGCCTTGTCTTGAAGGTTTTAATAGTTTTTTTATTTGTTTTGTTTTGTTTAACTATAGGTATTATGTATAAAAAGAACAAATTAAAAAAAAAACTTTACTCTTATTTCTCTTAGCACAAAAAGGTTTTCTATCACTTTCTTATTGATCTATGGTTTAGCTAGAAAGATGTATTGAAAGTGAAATAAATTCAATTAACATGAATAAAATCTGCACTATTTTAAATAAAAAAGCAAACAAAAACTTTGGTATGGAGGGATTACTCTTTTTTAGAAACTTCATTTGAGGATTTGTTTATTTTATTTTTTGGCTGGTGAAATTTACTTATGTGTTGAAGCACAAAGCAAGCAGGAAACTTTGCATTGGAAGCAGTGTGAAATAAGTTTTACAAGTTTATTTTATACACAATTCAGAATAAAATTAAACTGTAGGTTTACAAAACACTGATTTGGTCAAACCCTTACTTTTTTTTTTTTCACAAAACCTTTACTCATCTTACTGAAACAAAACACTAAATTCAAGGAAGAGGCAGATATCCTGTATAATTTTTTAAAAATTATTATTCTTGTTAACAAAGTGGTCCATATATCACTGAAAGTTGGGTAAATTTGCAATAGAGTGATAATTCTGGGGGTAGTTTTTTAAAGAGAAAATGAATACCCGCTCTGCAGATTTAGGTGTTCCTGTTGAATGTCCCTGTACCACTGACACAGATGGCACAACTGTCCTGGTATTGTTGGTCATAAATAAATAAATAATCACGCTCAGCTTTAAATAAATCAATATAGAATATGGGGTCCAAAATGTATTTTTTCCCCATTATCTCAAATGATTCATTCAACAATTGAGCATCAAGTCACCAAAAAAGTGCATTTGTGGTTAAAATATCATTTGTGACCCGCAGTAAAGTTGGGTTCAAAAGGTCACCAAATAACCACAGTGATCATGTAATTTTATTTTTGTTGTTTGGTTTAAAAGCAGTTTTTTTCTGTCTGTCATTTACTTTGCCAGTTCACTGTAGGTATTAAATATTACCTTGTATTTATTCCATTTGTAGTTTTTACCACATGGGTCTTTCATTCTTTAGAAAGATTTGTATAGATTGAAAAAATTACCAGCCTAATTCCAAAAAATTGCTTTTTTCCCTTTAATGTCCCAGTAAGCAACGTCAGCAAGTTGAAACTAAACCCAAGAAAGTAAAAAAAAAAAAGAAAAAAGAATGAAGCAAATATGTCTTATTAATTATGTTCATACAATAAAATGTCAAAATCTCCACTGTGGAAAAGGTCTGAGAATACTGAACAGTGTCAAACACCGGTAAGCATAGGCATTAGATTAAAGCTAAAATCTATAACGGATTTTACTTTGTATCAAAATATGTTTATGTTTTACATTAGGAAACAGAAATCCTCTTTAAATTCTAGCCCCATAAAACATAAACAAATAAAATTTTATTAAAGCTCGAGTAAAAATTTTTATTACCCCCTTGGTGTTTTATGATAAAGATATTTAAAGTCAAAACTATAGAAAAGAAGGAATTGGTTCCTTTAATAAATCTATAGCAACTGCTTATGTTCCACTGAGCTGTGGCATGTCCTTAAATGGGTTTTTATTTGACACAAATAATTGACTGATGGATTATTTGATTACTTTCTCTCTCTCTCTCTCTCTCTCTCTCTCTCTCTCTCTCTCTCTCTCTCTCTCTCTCTCTCTCTTGTATTACTTGCAGCTTGTTTGCTGTGTGCCATTTTGTCTCTTTAATTTTTGTTTTCATAATCTTCTTTTCGATACTGACAAATCTTTTAAAACTTTAGTTTGTTTGTCTTTTCACTTTTTTTCTTTTCCTTGAAAATTGTGTGACTACTAATACACTCTGTCCTCATGTTGTCACATTACTTTATAGCCATGACATATGAACACCCACCCATACACAAATATACTCAGACCAATCTTCTCTTATCATCACACACACCTCTGCCCCTCTAATATCCCTCTCCTCCCTCCTCCACCATGTGCTACATGGTGGGGTGTGTGTGGGGTTATGAAAACAGTTAGGCTTAATAATTGATGTTCTGCATTTCAATCAATTTCAACACAGTGTTAGGCTAATTAAGGTTAGCGCCATCCTCCCAGGGGCTGTGCACGTATGAGAGTGTGAGTGAATAAAAAGTGTGTGTGAGGTAGCCTGCATATGTGTGTTTTTCTGCTCCTGGGGCTCCATGCTCCATTTTATATCTCAAAATACATGGGAATTCTCTATTTCAGGAACAAGAGATGAGAGATAGTCGCTCAGTCTTTTGCTCACTCGATCTCTTTCCGCTTCTCTTTCTCTCTTTTCTTCTGTCTCTCCTGCTCTTTTCCTCCCCTTTTTTTCCCCAGGCAGGAAACTAAATGCAATTAACACAGCTGCTTTACTGCCTGCTAATTATTAACACACACATGAACACTCCCACACCCCCTCTTTCTCTCTCTCTCTTTCTTTCTCTCTCTATCTTTCTCACACACACGCACTTCAAAAATGATTATTTTATGCTGGACTAATTTAAAGTTCATTGACAGTTATTCTATTAATTAAATACAAAAAGTACACACTTTAAGAAATGCCAGGTGGACCCGACAAGCTTTTGCATTTGGAGGCAATAATTATTCTGTGTTTTTGTGATGGCTCACCAACCTCATTTTTGTACATTTGTTCTAGTGTGTGTAGTTCACCCAGACACCTCAAGGTGTGTGTAAGTGTGAATCTCTGCCTCTTAATGAGTCTTTAAACCCTCAGTGACAGTATTTAACATTAACAGGAATAACTAAAAAGTCCAATTAAGAAGCAGAGACAACTTTATGCACAGCAAAATTCTCTTTCTTATTATATAAGCAAGGGTGGGCCCTATTCTCAAAGCAAGATGGAACTCATGCAGTACAAATGAGTAATTAGTAAATGGCAAGTACTTATGAGGATACTCTGCTTAGAGGGTCTGGGTCAGCTTATACTGTTTGGTTCTGTAAATTTGTAGGTGAAAGTGGTGAAATTCATCTTCTATTTGCACGTGTGTGTTGAAACAGTTATGATTTATGCTTTTTTCAAATACAAGCTTTTCAGTGATTTCAGACATTTGTCTATGTGTTCAGTCTGGGCTTATTTCTGCCATTCATATTCACTCTATTGTACACATTTAAAGACAAATATATTTTATCTATTAGTATCATAATGGATCACAATTACCAGTTTCATTGTGGAGTTTGTTTATACAGTACATTGTGTCACAATTGCAAGCGGTTTGGCCCAGTGTGCAGGGTGGTCATGCTGGACTGCTGTAGTGTCCTTGGGCAAGACACTGTACCCCCACTGATATGTTTACAAATCTATGAGTAAGAATCTAAATGAAAGCACTGTAGGACTGTGTGTATTAATGAGTGAATGAGAAACTCTGTAAAGCGCTTTGCAGAACCCAGAGAGATAAAAATCTGCTATATAAGTTGTGGAATATTTTCATTTTACTTTTTGTATGTCAAAATTGTATTTAAAATAATAAAACATTGTACAATTTATTGCAAGCTTAAAATGGACAGTATTACTTCTACCGTTAGCAACATAGTTA
The DNA here is from genome assembly GCA_028566095.1 of Kryptolebias brasiliensis. Taxonomy (NCBI): domain Eukaryota; kingdom Metazoa; phylum Chordata; class Actinopteri; order Cyprinodontiformes; family Rivulidae; genus Kryptolebias; species Kryptolebias brasiliensis. The sequence goes on from JAOXNZ010000038.1 coordinate 20,663,452, forward strand.
TTCATATACTGAACAATGTAGGTTTGAATATAAAATTAGATAATTCAGTCTGTTTATTGAGAGTATTTTTTAAACAGTAGTCAATTGTTACAGTTTGTTAATTGTAAGTTGTTGCTATTTTCTATGTGTTAACAAAAAACTCTAAAGTCATAGTTTCCTCTAATATCACTGTTTTGTTGTTGTTGTTGTTGTTTTTTACCAGAGTCTGTTCACAAAGCTTACGTTCAAAGCTTTTGCATCAAATGTGTTCCCTTTTCAAGACCATTTTTTCTCATATATTGCTCTGCCTGAACCACAGTATCAGTAACTACATTGTGAGTGAAGTGGAGTTCAGCCATGCATCAATGTAATAAGATAGAGATGTAAGATGATTGGATGTGCATTGTGAAGAACTGATCTTGCACTGCTCTTATGCTTGAAGAGTGAACAGAAGCCGTGTGTAGCCTCAAATAATCGAACACCAGGTGTGTTTGTTTAATAATGTCAGAAGAATGAGTGGAGAAAAAAAAGAGAATTAAACTAAAGAGACAAAGTCTTTGATATGACTAAAAGATGAAAGAGAGCAGAATAACACAGACGTATCCTATGTGGATATGTGTGTTCTTGCATGTGGTGGACTCAGGTGTTAAAGTACACCCCCATTATACTTAGGAGTTGTCAGACATAAGGCAGGAAACACAACGCCACCGTCTTTCCACCTCGTGACCTCTCCTCTTCTCATCTCATTTCATGCTCTTTCAATAAGTTCTTTTGTTCTGTTTTTAATCCCACTTTCAGCTCTTACCTCTCTTTTGCAGTCCACCCTCGATTCAGTATTGATATGTAAGAACTGGGAATTCATTATGGGTAATTTGAATAAATTCTAAATTGATTTACTGATGCAGATATTTACCAAGCTTTTAATTTATCTACTGCGTGGTGCATTTTATTGGTGAATTTTGCTAATACGTTTTTCCACATTTAAATAGAATAAATCTCTGAAACAAATTATTAAAACCAACTACCAAGCAAGCAAGACTTTCTTCAAGGATTCATCATTGAACTTATAACAAACCTAAAACACAGCTAAATGTAACAAGTTCCTTTATCTTAGGAGCTCTTTGGATGCATTTTGGAAAATTTAGGAAATCACTAAAGAGTAATGAAGACAGTAACTATTAGTTTGAACAAATTACCCCTTGAAATTGATTGAAAGAGCCTTCATGTCATGAGATAAACACCAATACCTTTTATGCATAATAAACTAAGGCATTAGCTGTTTAGTTAGCTTTTTTTAATGTATTTTCTGTTTTTGGTGTTTTAATTGGCATTTTATTTGTAACTTTCAAAATATTGTACAGCATTTGTTTAAACACATACACCCCAAGAAGTTGTTGTCTTCTTTGCCTTCAGTGTATTTTATTTATTTTTTCTTTGTGATTTTTCCATTGTTCTTTTATCTGCTTTCATCGTTTTACATGCATCATGTATATATTTGAACTTTTAGAAATCTAACTTTTTTGCTTTCTTTTGTCATTTTTTGCAATCAGTAAACACAGAGGAGCTGCAGCAGGGCAGCAGAGGACATGGGGTACTGGGTAGGGGGTACGACCTCAGGCCTGAGGGCACAGAGCCATATTGCACTTTTGTGTATGTGTGTGTGTTCGCTGTCCTCCCCTGTTATTCACCACTAACCTTACCATCTTGTGTGTGTCTGTGGTTGTGTTTGAATGCATGCATGAATATGTGAAAGTGTCACATATGGGGGGTGTATTTGTGCACGTGCTTGTACGTATTTGTGTGAATGAAAGTGTGCCTTTGTGTGTGTGTGTGTGTGTGTGTGAGAGAGAGAGAGAGCTGAGGCCCCTGGCCAGGCCATTCGTTATTGATGCTCCCGCCTCGGGGTACGTCGGGGGAAATGAATGTGTGTGCAAAGTGTGCTTGTGGAAGTTTGTGTGTTTGTGTGTGCATGTGTGAGTCTGTGTGTGTGTACAGGGGGGGTCATGCGGTGTCGTCAAGCGGCGGCTGGTGAAAGATGGCCAGCACTGATATGATCAGTCATCTGTTGATCAAGATGTACTGCTGCCGCCCCGCTGCAGTTTTTCTCTTTGATCTTCACTGTTAATTCGGTGTTTCACTTCTCTCTTTTTTGCTTTGTCTTTTACTTTTTGTGTCTATTTGAAATTTACTCTTACATAATTTATTTTCTCCATACTTTCAGTATTTGTGTTGAAGCTTTATTCTTTCTTTCTTTTTGTGTTTCTTTTAAGGCCCTGACCCACCAAGCTGATGTTGTCCTTGTTTTTTTTGTGATCCAAGTGAAAGACTGACTACTATCTTGTGAGTCTAGCCTGACTTTGTAGTTTGAAATTAATGATATTTATGCATTGTTTTTTCATGCTCTGCGTTTTCTTTTACCTCTTACTACACTCAATATTATTCATCTCCATAGTCTCTCCTCTCTTCTGCTTCTTACTCTTTCATCTTTCTGTCTCTCTCCCTTTCATTAAAGTGTCATATTACATGTACATACACACAGTGAGAGCCAGGAAACAATAAGACATGTTCACATTTACATGCTTAGTAAAGTCTAGAATGCACATTCACATAGCGAGCATAAAACACACTGAAGAGAGACACACAAACAAACATACATGGATACATACAAACTGTGGTAAGTAGGTAAAGTGCTTTAGCAACTGTGGTTAACAGTAAAGCACCAGTAAAGTGCTTTGCCCTGTGGTGAACAGCTAACAGGCTTGAAAGAGTTTTTTTTACTTTATGACACAGATGTTTTTTTGTGGTTAGGAGATAATGGGATTTCACTGTGTGGTTAAGAGCTGCATGTGGCTGTATGTATGTGTGCATGTTGGGTTGTTTTTACATGCCAGGAAAATACACATTGTTAATGAGAGTTAAAGTGCAGTTAATCGGTAAAGTGTCATACTACATAAAGCACAGCGTTGTGGGCCAGACTTGTCACAAGGGAAATTGGAGTTTTTTTGTAAAGTTGAGCTTGTAATCCCTTGTTCAGACAAGGTTGCAATTTTATTTATTTTATTTTATTTTATTTTTTAAAATTTAAATGTTGCCATTCAGTTTCAGAGCTGGCAAACTGTGATGTGAGTTTCACAAAAAATCTGAGTCAACAAAACTATAAATGTGTAACTTGATTCACATCATTCACTAAAAGATCTCTTCAGTGTAATTGTTGCACTGTCTCCATGCGCATCAGTTTTTTTTTTCACATTTGAGCACTTCTTTACATTCTAGTTTTATTCTTTTCTCCCCTTTTGTATTACTATATACATATACATATATATCTGTGAACACTCATTGGTGGACAAACACTTTAACAGCTGATCCACAAGCTCTTCAGATTTTTGGCATACTTCAAATTCATTGTGTTTATGAGTGGTAATGTTTATGTTTACACTAATCTGTTAGATATACTGACAAAGCTTTGCATCTTTTAATCAGCCATTATGTGTGTCTTGTTCTGATCTCACTGAATGAATGAGCACCCTTTTACCCTGCTTTTGTCTTGCTTTATGTCAGCCACAGCAGTGCATTCAATTTAAAGTAATTAGCACATTGCTAATTACCAAATCTATACAGATGATCATAAAATAACCCATCTTTATATCACTTTATATTTGTATGTCACTGATAGTGTATAAACAGTACACATTTTCCTTTACATTAATAAAACAGTTCCAATTCCACCAGTTTTACTGAATCAGTGTGAGACAATATAGACATAGATCCAATGAAGCAGGTTATGTTAATCTACTTAGTCAAACCCCTAAATGATTTTACTTCACACTTTTCCTTGTCAGTGACTCAGTTAAATTCATGGAGCATACAAAGTTTATTATTTAAATTTAAAAACAGTAAAACTAATTAAAAATTACTTTTCCACTTATAAGATGCAATGTATTTCTGTAAAAACCTGTTTAATTTAAAAAGAAAATTATTATTTAGTTAAACTTCTACTATGCTGCATGGAAGGGTTAGATGAATACCATAGCATTTTCGAAACATAGGAGAAAACATTAACAAAGCTAGCTTTCTAAGCATTGTAGAGCTGCAGTGTGAAGAATGCATGGTATTAATTTTAACAACTATATAGTATTTATAGAGTGTAGTTTGCAACTGTGAGCTGTTGGAAAATGCAAGTATCAGATAGAGAATCACTCAGATAAAAAATCACTCTTAGCAGATACTCCATCTTAAATCTCTAGAATTGGTATTGTGGCCAAAAAAACCAAACAAACAAAAAATCCTAATTAGGACATCCCTACCCATCACTGTGTCTGTGCTGTTTTCTGTGGAAAATAGATAATGTCTTTTACAATGTGTGGTTAGAGTGAAGACCAGCACAGTTCATTGTGCGCTGACCCCAACTGATGCATAATGTAACAGCACTGACCACACTGATGTATTAGTGCTCTAAAGGACTGTATTAATGGTGCTCAATGCAGGGAGGAAGGGACTAAGAGGCCTGAAAAATGCTTTAAGTGAAGGTGTGGAACAGAGATTGGCTAAAGTGGTGTGAGTGCATTTGTGTGTGTTCAAGTCTAAAATGTCCAAAAAGATCAGGGAATCCCTATCAAGTGAGAACCCTTTCGGATTCTCTACTCTTCTTTAAAGCAAGGCATTGCAATGCCAAATCAAACAGCAGACAGTTGTTTCCTGTGCGTCTGTCAGAGGCTAACCAAATGACTCAATATCACTCGCTGTGTTAATGTAATCCTGGCATGAGGTCAGAAACAACCAAAGCAGACTTGATCACTTTTGTGGAAAGCTCTACCAATATCTCTTTGTGACATTTGCCCTAATTCAATACTGAGGGAGACGTGTCAAGTAAATTAAAGTGCACTCTAACTCTCCAAGTTTTTGCTTAGTTAGATTTCTGCCCCTTGCTAATGGTTACTGTAGCACATGTTGGTTCACCTGCTCTCTCTTGTTGGTGCACAGAATAAATTTGAATATCATCTGATTTAAGGGTTTATCTAAAATATTACTATTTTAAAAAATACTTTAAAATGTGTCATTTTGTAGGCTGGTACATGGAGTAAAAAGTAAAGAGTAGAGTAAAATGTAATACATACTTTATACATTAACACGTGGAATTACCAAGGGAAAGTGTTAACCTTTGTTAAATCATTGAGATTAAAGTCAAGAAAAACAAATAATGGTGTGTCTTTGCAAACACAGAAGTACAACTGTGGATGTGGATATTTTTGTCGCTTATCAAGATGTGTCATCTTTGGTTCATGTCGTTATAGTGTAATATTTGTCCTCTACACAAGTAACATTATCTTAACCTTTCTCCTTTTCTTTCCTCATTTGTCACTCTGTTTTCTCTTTGGACATGTCTTCCTCCCTTGGTTCTTCCTTGTCTATCCCATATTGTAAACAACTGTCATATCTGGCCCTCTTAAATAGCCTTCAGAATTCTGTGAGCATGTGCATAGACAAAAACACACTCGCAAGCATATCTCATCAATGTTTCAGACACAGGACTGAATATCAGCTACCAATACCCCATGTCTGGTCCTCACTTATTTACATCCGGCTGCCCCCGCACCACTGAAACCTCAACACCAACATCAATGATTCATCAGACGATGTTTTAGCAAAATGCATACCTCGTCTGTCAATACGGTGCAGCAGAGAAGAGGAAGAGGTGGGAGGGCAAATATGGGTTGGTGCATGGCAAGAAGAGACAAAGGAGAGAGACAAATGTAGAGGAAGGGAAATTTAAAGTAATGGAGATTAGTGGGAGAAAAGACGAGAAAAATATTTAAAATTAGATTAATCAAAGCGTGGAGAGGAAATTGGACATTGGTGGGAAGAAGAAAAGAGGATAAAACAAAATTTAAAAGCTACATTTTTGAGAAAAGAAAATAAGATACAGTCAAGAAAAAGACATCTGAAAAATCTTCCGCCCCCTCTTTCCCCCACCTCATCTTCTCTTCTCCTGCTTTTCTTTCAAGTCAGTGTCTAACACTTGATCCCTGTTCTATGGATGAAACATGGTCTTTTTTATTTTATTTTTGTAAGAAATCAATGGCATTCAGCAGACATGCAGACACAGGAGTCCAATATGTCTTTTACTCTTTAGATTTCAGTAGAACATGACCCCACTTTCCTCTTGGGGTTTTGTAAAAGTTCACAGACATTTACTCATTGATTTTAAAAATGTACCTGTGTTTTGAGATTGCTGTGGTTTTGTGGTATACAGTTACATAAGAAACTACAATAAAGGGGAATGAAACTAAATGGGCAAAAAGACAGTGAATAGAATGCACAAAACACTGTTTTCTTTTGCTTTATATTCAAGCCTACCACTTCAGTTTGACTTAAATATTGAACTGAAAAAAGGTGTAGCTAGAAAGTCCTAAAGACTGATTGCAATCAGGTGACATTTTTTTTACAGCACAATCATGTGGTCTAATCATAACAATGTCATATTAATAAGATTTTAGTTTAAGGATCACTTCCAACTTTATGAATATAGAATGAGGTTTGTTTTAAAAATTAAAGTTTTAGTTAGACTTCTGTAGTAAAAGATTTCTTGAGAAATTAAAGTAAAAAAAGAAAGGAAAACAAATAGAAAGACTTATATTGCAAGAAAAAGAGACAAAATCAGGTGCGGTGGCCTTGACTTTGACAAAGACTTGTTTCACAGTAACAAGGACAAGACACTTCTGCTGTGTTTCTCTCTCTCTCCTCTTCTGTCATTTGGCGCCCAGGGTGAAATTATGATAATAAGAGAAAGGAAAAGCTATTACCATGGCTGCTCTCTCATTATGTAAATGATATTAAACAGGCCCACTGTGTGTACATTTGTGTGTGGTTCTAGTGTGTATTCAAGCCTGATCAGCTGAGCAGGCTGCTGGATGTAGACACATTTGTTTGTGTGCACTTATGTGTTGGGGTGTGTGTGTGTCTATGTTTGGTTGTTTCCATGTGTGGACAAGCTGTTCGTGTCTTTTTCCAACTCTGAGTGTGTGTGTGTGCATGTGTGTATCCCGG
>JAOXNZ010000038.1:20766745-20783414 GCA_028566095.1 Kryptolebias brasiliensis
CCAAGAGACTGTCGTTTTTTTTTATTAAAAAAATGTAATATGTAAAATTATTCCTAACACTGTACTTTTAAAAAACAGAAAAAAATATACATTTAGGCAGACTCTGTTGCTCTGATCAAGTCAGATACCATTTTCTTCTGTCTCCATCAGTTAACATGTTTTTTTAGCTGCAAGTTCGTCATCAAGAGTTCGATCAGTCTCATTTGGATGTTCTTTGATGCTTTGTTCACATCAAAATCAAAGCTTACTGAAAAATTCAAGCTTCAGAGTTGGCTAATTACCATGAGTAGTCTGCAATAAGTATGCTCAGTGTTTTTAGGCAAAATCAGAAGTGATAAAGACCCGATCTGTCACAGATTGGCAGGCTAGTTCTAACACATTTAAAATATTATCTTATGGAACAGATTATTATAGCCCTTCAGTTTGACACACAAAAAAAAGAGCTTAAAACATTTTTTTTCCTCAGAATATTGCTGATTAAACATAACTAGAGTGGGTACATTTTGGACACCAAAAGTCTAAGTGAGCATTAGCATCAGACAGACTCGTATTCCCTGTCCCAGGCCGTGTATCTGTCCATCAGGTTTCTGGCTGATGGTTTGGTGTGTGAAATCGCCTCCATGAAATCAGCTGTCGTTACTGTTCCCAGCTGGATCACAGGCATGTCAGTGTCTGCTTTAAACAAGAACCACAGTGAGGCCTGAAGTGTTGTAGGGATCTCCTATCTGCACAAGAATGTGTGTGTGTGTGTGTTGTCCTACCATTTTGATGCGACTCCAGAGCATTAATTAGTTTACGAACTGGTTTCATGGCAGCTTCTTTACACACCAATCTGATATCAGAACCAGAATATCCCTCCATCTCCTGTAACACACACACAAGCAGATAAGGTCTCACACAAAGGGACGGCTCACTTTACAAGAACAGAAAGACATGCATGAAGACTTCCTTTCAGATAAATTGTGTTAAAAAATTGTTATGTTTGCCTGTAACACAAACAAACCTCTGCTAGCATTTCATAGTCCAGCTCAGTTCGTAGCTCTATCTCTCCTATGGAGCTGAGAAGAGGCAGCCAATGAGACATCATAGCTTGGCGTGCGGCAGATGAGGGAAGATTAACCAGAATCCTCTTCTCTAATCTCCGCAGCATGGCATGGTCCAGCTCCCTGAATGAAGAACAACATTAGTTACAATTTAGAAGACAGAAATTAAACGTTATCTTTACCATAGAATAAAGCAAATATTAATTCCCCGCAGATGTAAACAACTTTTTAAAACTCAAATAAAAATTTGAGCACAGTGGAGAAGCTTAGATGATAATATTTTATCATGTAAAATACAGCATATAAAACCCTATGTGGCTATGTTAAAGCATTACCAAGGCAGGTTGGAGGCTGCAAGAACAAACACTAGGTCTTCAGATCTTGCAAGGCCGTCCATTTGGACCAGCAGCTCCGTCTTCATTCTCCGGCTCCCCTCGTGCTCTCCCCTAAGAAACAGAGATTTGTCTTTTAGTTTATTTGTCATTATTCGCTTATGCATCCATATGAGTCACTCAATACAGTTTCCTGGGCCTCAAACTATCATTAACAGTAGTTCTGACACACAGTGGCTGAGCTCACCCCAAGCTGGTTCCCCTCTGTCCCATCACTGACTCCAGCTCGTCCAGGAAGATGGTGGAAGGGGCGTGGTACCTGGCCAGCTCAAACAGAACCTGCAGGCGTGCACAATGCATGTGAATATTGGTGCAATTTCTGTTTCGTTACTTGTGTTTTGAGTAATAACCTACCCTGACCAGTTTCTCTGAGTCTCCTCTCCACTTGCTGACGATGCTGGAGGCAGAAATGTTGAAGAAGGTTGTCTTGCATTCGGTTGCCACAGCTTTGGCAAGAAGTGTTTTTCCCGTGCCTTTATGTGATAAAGGCACGGGATAGGAAGATAAGTGAATTCCAAAAAAGCTGACATGTTTTGTACTGCTCAGAATAAAACTTTACCTGGGGGGCCATAGAGCAGCAAGCCCTTCCACGGTGATAAGATGCCTGTGAACAACCATGGATACTAGAGAAAGGAAGAAGAATAAAAAAGTAGAAATGATAAGGCCAGACAGTGAGACAAATATGAATATTACTGCATGAACTCTTCAGTATATCACATTATAGTTCATTATATTTTCTAACTAAAACAGACCAATCAAAGGCTGAGCTGTCTGCCAAAATAACTGATCAGCCAAATGAAAAGCTGAGTCAGTTCTCCAAATACCACAAGACACAAATTAGTCTGAATTTTAGGTGGCAAAAAGAGAAGCTGACTCAAATCCTCCTGCTGACCTTATAAGCTGGAGAATGAATAATAATGGAGATAAAAGTTAGGAAAGGTGGAAGGGCGGTGTTATTCAATAAAACAGGCCAGCAGAATATATGTAAGAAAATAGACACATCAGTCCTCATCTCCGTCTGGAAATGTCAAGAGGATGCAGACAACCTGATTTCTTGTCATGAAAAAGGTCTGGATGATGATGATGATAAAAAAGTGTGTGGGTGTGTTTGTGTTTGGTATCTATATGTAGTTGCAAAATTGTGTGAATGGGTTGTGTAAATTCTCCTGGCTCCCTCTCTTGTCTATCCATCTGTGTATGCGCATCGCCACGAGATCCCAGATATGGATTTAATGTCAGTCTAATAGACCGCCCTGACCCCGCCGCCCATCTTCCCTTTGAGCCCTTTAAAGGAGATGTATTCAGAATCGAAGAGCGACGGCTGACGCTGAAATACCAGCGCGCGTGTGTGCCCGCCTCACCTTAATGGGACAAACGACGGCCTCTTTGACTAATCGCTTGGCATCCTCCAGGCCGATGATGTCCTCCCAGCGCACATTTGGGCTGTGCAAATAGATGTCCTTTAGGGGTGGACACACAAACACAAAGAGTGGGTGTTGCTAGGCTGGCGTAAATAGGTGTCCTTTAGAATGAAACACCATTTAAGTGAAATAGATAGAACCTGGGCCTTCATTAATACGACCCATCAATTTATTCTTAAAGCTCTTTATTGCTCTCTAGTGGACAAAGTCATCATCATATGTTTCTATATAATATCACAAACAGGTCACATATTTCATTGTGCTACAAGTTAAGATAAAAGCCTATTTCAAGCTTGGATTTTACGTGTTTATTGTTGCCAGTGTGTATAATATATTTATAATGTGTGTAGTACCCGACTAATGAGTGCAGCCAGTTCCTTCATCTCACCACTCATCCCTGAAAAGCCACTGAGGGGCTTCAGGAGTCGCTCCTGCAACAGAAAAAACATTGTTGATAATACTACTACAGTATGTCTCTTAAGAATAAATCAAAATAAAATGGTATACAACAGTAGTTGTTTCTAATGAGAACCTTATCTTTTAGTGTTGTTTAAAGGTTTCAGGGTAATTATCACCACCATGAAAGGCAGGCGATCATGTAACGTGTGTCTGTGCAAGCATGTGCTCGTTTTTCTGTCTGTTAGCTAAATATCTCATAAACCACTGGTTGGACATAATGAAACTCCCTAAAAGTAATCATTGGCTGTATATCTACAACTGATTCACTTAAAGGGTCAGCCCAACTCAAGATGGCCGCCACAGCTGATCAATCATAGGAAACACAAAAACAGCTATGACTCAGTAAATCCCTCAAAAATAGCTAAAACTTAGTGTGTTAGTAGCTGATGGTCATCTCCAAAACATAATCTGAGTGCTATTCTGTGAGATCTTTATTGAAAACCTTGGCATGTACAGCGGCGGGTGATATGCATTCTTTCAAAAAATGCTAATTTTTTTACCATGTGATCTGAGTGAAAACCTGATCCTCTGACAGCATCATGGATTGTTGTTTTGCAATCAGTCATCTGGATCCAAAAAAAACCAACAACACAGGACTTTAACACATTGAGCTGATGACTTTATAAGAACAAAACGACAGCCATGTTTATGAGTTTATGTGGTAAAATTTAAGCAACAAAGCAAATCACAGAGCAGCAACAAAAAAATAACTGTTTAATTAAAAGGAGTATGAAAAACATCAAAATCTAAGCAGAGTTTTAACTTGGATGAAAACGTGTGATTTGATTTTTTTAATCTAAGAATTTGTTTAGTACCTTCCTACTCAGGGAACCGTCCCCAGCTGGATCATTTCTGATGGAGGAAATGTTGAGCCCAAACTCTGATGACTCTGGCGCCACAGAGACATTGTTTTCCTGAAAAAATGTATCATATCATTCAGAACAGTGAGAATAATAGCTTTTATGTTTTCAGTAGCTTATCTGATTTGTATTAAATGTGTTACACTCTTACATATACACTGGGAACTGTTCTCTTGACTGCACTTCCAGACTTGGGGACAGAGGGTGAGACAATTTTGGGAAGAGGCTTCACAGCTGAGCAGGAACGTCTGACAACCAAAAAACATAGAACAGTTCAGTTTTTGAGCATGTGTGACTGTCTATGTTAAACCTAAAAAAAAGAAAAGGTAAGGTAAAGAGTGACTTACTTCTTGACTCCACCAATCTTTGTCTGCTTGTTTTCATCTATATAGAAAAATAAATGTATACAACTTATTAATACTGTATGTGTGACTGCAGTTTGGTTTTAATTGATCTAATTGAACATTGCTGAGTGTTTTAGTGGTGATTTTGTGCCTGGTTCTGCTGCTCTCCTAATAAGCTTGGGGTATTTCTGGAACTTGACGTGGTGATAACTCTCATACTCTATAAGCATCATCTCCAGATCGATGTTATCACAAACCTCAAACTTCTTCATACCACCATTCGTCTCCTGGTCCAAGGCCATGGCTGCTGCCACATAGCTGGTGGACAAACACAAATGCACGTGTTATGGAGTTACAAAGTAACTCAGCCAAGGTCAACAATGCCTTCCGTCTTAAATAGTTTATTGTACTTTTATAAAATTCAGCATGTATAGAAACACATCTGTGACCCCTGCAGGTTTGACACTATGTGTCTACTATAAACTACAACTATAAATAAGATTTAATTACATCTTTTTAAGTGCATTAAAATAACAAATAGTGGGTGTTAACTGACCCTTGTCCCAACAAGTGGTGGTAGATCAGAACAAGAAGGTTCTTCTTCCTCGTCTCCGTTCTCAGCTCCTCCTGTGGAACCACAACACAGAGAGCTCTGAGACACAGCAGCAGCCGTTTGATCGACATAAAGAACTTGTCAATAAAAACACCACAAACGGGTATGTTCAAAACAGTTCCAAGGCTAAAACTGCTGGGCAGATTTTATTTTTTTTATTTATCTTTTAATCTGTGCTTTTATTGTATTTGTAGCATCTAATCTTCAATTTCAGAAATTTACAAAAGGAAAAAGTGCTGAGATTGGTTTGCATTTATTCATTAATTTTCATCTGTTAAGCCTCCCAAGTAAGTCTAATCTTCAAGCATATGTGTAATTAAGATCCTCAAAATAAAAAGCAGCAAACTGACTGGCTTTAGTAATGGTGTGACAGCATTCACACATCATCACACATCATTTTCTTCTTTATGTTTTCTTCTGTACATTTTTCAGCATCTAACTACTTCAGCATTTGTAATCAGTCAGGTATCAAACAGTTGGTCATTCAGGAGACGGGTGCTATGAGATTAGGTATTTCTAACTTTTATACTTTTTAAAATATTTAACTCATTTTTTCTGATTCACTGAAATGAACAGAATTTTTTTGTTGTTGTTATTTTAGCTGTTAAGTTTTTGGTTTGCTGATTTTAGGATGTAGCAACTGTTTTGTTAATCTTAGTTTTTTAGAAACTGTTGTTTTAGCCATTATTGTGTTAATTTTGCTTTCAGCTAATGTTTTGCTAATCCTAGCTGCTGTTGTGTTAGTTTTAGCTTTTAGCTATGAATCTGCTAAATCTAGTATTTAGCTACAGTTTTGCTCATTTTAGCTTCCGCTTTGCTTGTTCTAACTTTAACAATTCAGTTTTAGCATCTTCAAAAAGACTTCAGCACTCAATATTCACACTGCATTTTTAAAGTAAATGCTAATATTTCAAGTTGCGCTCTTGTTTGATAAATTAAAATGCCTGCTTGCATAAAGTTAAGCGTTTTAGGAATTTGAAAGGCATGTTTACACACTGACTGAGAAATTCCAAACGAGAGGGGATGTCATTCATAAGGTAGAGATAAAAGTTGCCACTAGGGGGAGACAAATTACCACATATGAAAGACACCTGTCCGTGTCTCTAGGCAACCAGTGGACGCCGACATGTTGTAGTTTTAAAAGCAAGTAAAGCTAGCATAATTAGCTTAATAAATTTGAACATTCACAGTTTACAACTTGCTGTATGTGTAAAATAAATAGAATTAGGCCTAAACAAAAAACATACAAGAGCTGCTTGTAATCTGAGACTGTTAATTTGGTCAAAACGTAGGATGTATGCCAAGTTTCCTTTTAAGTATCATTGCTAGTTTGTTAGCTTTGTGTATTAGCTCGCCACCAGTTCTACGACAAATCTGAAATCACAACAAACTAAAGCCCGTGTTATTTACTCACCGCCTCCCGAGCTTGATGAGCGATTTTCATCGATTGATAAGACATCTCCATCGTGTATTTAGCGTTGAAACTCTCTTGTGGAGCCAATACTGTTCGCGTATTGTTTTAGTGTGTACGGATTGGTTGCAGGGATATTATCACTACGTTTTTGTTTTTTTTTCCAAAAAACCTTTAAATGCTGCTGAGAAGCCTCATGCTACGCTGTAGGAATTAAAAAGTGAAGTTCCAGGCTGTGTTCGAAGTGTTCGCTCATTCATTGTACAGCACAAAATAAACATGTAATACCAAATATCTCCACTAGAGAGCAGAAGACTTATGCATCTCCAGCTAATAGAGGCAGCATGTAAATCCACACACCCTTTGCTTTTCCACTTATAAGAGCGATGTATAATTATTATCGCCCGCCGCCGAAGGGCAAAGTCGGACGATTATGTTTCTGCCAGTGTCTGTGTGTTTGTTTGTGAAGAAAATATCCCACAAACCACTGGGTGGATTTTAATGAAATTTGCAGAAAGTAATCATCTGCAGCTGATTCACTTTTGGACTCAATCAGAATCAAGATGGCTGCCACGGCCAATTGACCTTAAACAAAAATCACCAAAGTGTCAGTATTTCAGTCAATTTTACAGAGAATGACCTAAAATTTAGCTTTGAGGAAATAATCACTGGATGTACTTCAACAACTGATTACCTTCTTAAGCCAACCAAATTCAAAATGGTTACCACAGACCTTAGAAAGCACAGGAATGGCTTTGATTCAATCAGATTTACAGATATTGTGCTAAAATTTGGTGTGGTAACAACTGAGAGTCATTTACAACACATACTCTGAGAATGACATCTCATATTTCATGTGATTGTGCACAGTGGTGTTTTTAAGGTTTGACCAAAATGGCTGAAACTTTGTCATTTCTCAGCATAAGATAATCTTTTTGTAAATCTCTAAGACGCAAGTCAGTTGGCGATATGCAATTTTTCAAGGAATGCTAGATCATTATTTTCTTTGCAGTTAATAGGATGAGTTGGAAGGATGTGTTTGTAATACTTGCAGATTTCACAGCAGCCAGTCAGAAGACAGTATCAGACTGTAATTAAAGAGCCAAGCAAACTGATCTACAGACTGTCGGGCCTGTTTGCATCAGTATATATACTGATAAAACCATTAAATAGGATAAAAAGAAAAATAATAAAAACCATAGTTGATTTTACCCCAAAAACATTTATTTCATCTGGCACTGTCAGGGTCAATCTTTACCCAGTAAATTGCACATAAAGTACAGCAATACGTTTACACACTTCTGTATGTAAACTAATAAATGACACTGTATAGTACACTTATTGGTTCTTTAGAAGTTTGGCTAAGAGGAAGGCTGAGTTGTCAGAAATGATGCCTTCATCAGCAGTTTATTTTGTAGAGTAGCATTCTGAGGTTAAGACAAAATATTTCTACTCTGTCTAACATTAGGGTGTGAACATTTAGTGTCATTTTCTGGTTAATTTCCAAGGTGGACTAGAGGAAGAAAACAACAAAAAAAACCAAATAAACATGAAGGCTTTGATTAAATAAAGCAAGGCAATTTTGTCCCAAGTTTGTCTGTTTTAGCTTGCAAATCAGATGAACCATTTACTTAAAGCCAGAGTTTATACATTCATGAGAATAATAAATGTTTACAGTACAAAGAGGTCAGATAGAAACTGAGGTATGATCACTGATAACCAAGTCATTTTTACTTCTGAGTACAGATTTATCAGTGTGGTTAAAGCTGCTCATTGCAGACTATAAAATTAAACTTAAAAAAAGGTTATCCTGAACTATATTAAATGGTGTAGTTTGAAAGAATTTAAGCATTAGTTTTCCAGAGATAGAGTACTGATGTGCAATTCTGTGATGGCCAAATCAGACAGACATAGAATCTCAAGAGAAATTGTTTAGATAGAAATATAAAAGTGAATCTGCTGTTAAACAAGAAGGAAAAGACAAAAACTGAGTAAGACAACCCTAACCAGCTCCTCTGTGAACGTTGCCATTGTTGACCTTTTTCAGTCACTTCCGCTTTTTCCGTAGGTAAACAAACACGTGCTAGTTGGCAGCCATTCACAAATTTTGCTTCTAAATTTTAATTTAAGGGCACATTAACCATTGATATGAGAAAAACAATGAAAATTTGGTTTCTCACATGTTTTCAAACCAGATTTTATGACATTGCAGTGAGTACTTTTAAAGAATAGTACAATTATATGGCAGTTTCTACCAAAGAGCCAAGATGCATTAAAACAAAAATTCAGATGAGATAACTTTGTATTTGTGTGTTTCAGATGTTTGTTGCACGTGTGATGAAACTAACATTTTTGATTTCAGCAATTCAGGTTGTACTGCTTGTGAATGTTGCTGAAAAAAAATTGAAAAAAAACCCGTAATACTTCAGTTTCAGGTTGCATACAGTACACTGACTTAGGATAATCTCAAATTTGGCAAAAGAAGCAATAAGGCCTCAATGTTTTTTTTAAGCCTGAACCTAAAATATGGGACCCTTTACTTTATAAGATATTTAAGACTTGGGTGATTAACGAGGCAGTCTGAGCTCTTAGAAGAATACATACTGACTAAAGTAAAGTGACAAATCTCATGGCCAACCTCTGAGTAATGAGCTGGAGTTTGAGTCAAAATTAAATGTGGATGGGTATAAGAGTCCTTTTTGATGTCTCGCTAATCAAGTTGAGTATTTCTTTCTCCTTTATGGTGGAAAGAACTTCAATGAGGATGGAAAATAACTGCAAATCTGATTGTCATAAATCACAGGTTGAAGTTTTTTACATCCCCCTTATGCCAGACTTTAGTTGAGGGGAGTTATTGATATCACAGTCCATGTGCAAGCTGGTCCTCTGCTGTCCCTCAGAAAACTCCAGCATCTGTGAGTAGCGTACCAGCCTCGAGCAGCAGAGCCTTCATGTAAACATGTACAGTGTAAAACATTGTGACGAAGTCCTGTGTGCAGAACAGGGTGTCCGCTAGAGCAAAGCCGAGTGTTGAGGGGATGAAACCTCTGCCGTACTCCACCATCCAAGTCCCAGCACTCCACTGGACTGACGTGGCTTCTCCCGCTCCATGAACAAGGGTGTCACCTGTGGGCATAAGAGTTAGAGTAGTACAAGAGGGAGATCATAAAAGACGAAAAATATCTTTTTTTTTGCTATTTATTCAGGGATATTTGTTTATGATGGTAATAAATAAGCCATCTAAAAGTATAGCACCACAGATTAAAATGTGTTAAATATTACCTGGATAGTAGACTTCACTCTTGGTAGTCCCCTCCTTCCACTGCCGGAAAGTGCCAGAGATGATGGTGTCAGAAATTTCAGCCCAATAACGACCTGACAAAAGCAGTTAGAGGAAATATAGTCATTTTGACGAAGTTTGGTAAAGTGAATGCTCACAAAATGCTAATGAACTAAAGTGAGCTGCATCAAACATGCCAATAAAAAAAAGAATTGCATTTCCTTTATAATATGGAAAAAAGCAAACCTTTTTGATGTGCTTCATGTGTTATCCGCCAAGCAGATAAATACAAAACTCTTTCTTCCTTACCTGAATGTCCTCCTGTATCCACCGCAGTACCAAACAGCAGCACATACTCTGTGAGAGAGGCATGGAGGAGACACATGGAGCCCATCCAGCCTCCAGCATTTACAAACACCCACTGCAAGTCCTCATCTGGCAGGATGTGACCCGGATACCTGGTTCGGACACACTTTATTACAAGAAGAAAAGTTGACATAGTGCTCAATTTGAATAAAACCGAATGAAGTTATGTAAAAACTTAACTAAACACAGACAGTCTTGTGGTTTCATTTTAGACCAAGACAATAACTTTTGATGATGTGTTCTCACCCATTTTTGCAGCCATAATCAACTAATCTGAAATCCCTCTCTGATTTAGCTAATAGGATTCTGTTTGTGCGTGAAAATATGCTGAAGCAACGAGTTACCTTTTCCGGAGCTCCACCACCACTTTGGAGAACGCCTGCTCATGGTCTTGTCCTGTGAATGGTCGGCAGTAACTTAAAGGTTGTTTTGACTAAATTAAATTGTTTAAATATGCCTGAACTGCAAGCTGACATAGTTTAATTTACACACTGAAAAGTTTTACAGTTAAACTTACCTGCGTACTGTTTAGCCAACTTAGCGACGTCTTCTTTGTTGAAAACATACTGCTTGGTGGCCATCCAGTGTCGCAACAGCAGCAAGAACAGGACGGTGACTGTGACGAGTACAAACAGTTTAAAAGTGGTTTTGACAAAAGACATGGTTACATGAGACAAAACGCAAAGACAGAGACACCGACGGAGCAGCAGGCTACATGCGTGCAGACAGACAAGCTGCTAACTAAACTAGTCTTTCTGGTCACGTGATGGTGACTGATGCAGCTCAGCCAATCACAGGCCGTGTTCGTCTTTCAGGCACCCGTTACTTCTGGGTTGCCAGCACACAACAAAAACAGGAAAAGAAAGGAGTTAAATAAAAATATATATTTGCTTCTTTCTATAGCTTTTCGTATATATTTTATATCATATAGACTATTCACGGTTGTTTCAATGTATTATAACATTTACTGAACCGTTTTAATTCTAATTTATATTTGTTTTGTAGGGTTACTTTTTAGACGTTGGTGGACTCCAAATGGCACCCTTTGTCGCTCGTCTAAAAACAGGAAGTAGGCTAAGGGGCATTGTGTACAACTCATCGACCTCGTTGGTATAAGCTAAAGTTTAAAACCATCCGATGGTTCATTGGTTCAGTTAATTTGTGACAGTTTTTAAACAATACTAGTCAGAATGAGCGAGGACCCAGATGTCACTTTCGACCCAAGAGGTATGTTTCTTTTAAGTTAAAACATTACTTTCATTCATTCGAGCTAATGAGCACTGCAAATTTGCAACCAAAAGTTGTAATAAACTTAGCAGTATTTCCAAACTTTACTTTTATTAGATCTGATGCACAAATACTACTCAAGGTTTGGAAGTATTTATTAGGTTAATACAAAGTTATTAGTTCAGCCTTCTGTTTTACAATAAACACACCTAACTGTGGAATCATGTGATTCCAGTTGAATTCCTGCAGATTTTACAGCTGAAACCTGTTGCTGCAATGTTCCAGAGTAGTACTTTTTGGTGTGTTGCTGCTAATAATTAATAACTATTGGCCCAATAATGTTAAAAATATAAAGACATGTTAAAATTAATTTCCAATGAGTTAAAGGTGAGTCATTATTTTGGCCAAATATGTAAAAACATTGACTCTGGTTGTTGATTTGTCTGCAGTAATACTAACACAAATTATAAAAGGTAATTTGCTATATGCATTGTTCACAAGGTTGCAGTAAAGCAGCACGATAATGTTCAAAATCAAATTGCAAAATGTGTTTGAAAGGGTTTTGTAGGAAATGAACACAGTTTAGTTTTGTCAGGCATTGAAAATTTTGATGGCCATCAATATAATAGGGGAAGAGAGAATGAAAGAAGCTGCCTTTATGGCTGGTCCATTTGTGCATGTTTGTCTGAGGAAAAGAGTGTGAAAGGTCAGCAATGGTTTCCTGTGCCTGCTTCCTGCTTCTTGGAGTGTTCAAGTCTGGCAAAGATGCCTCTGTGATTTTACCAGCTGTCCCTACTGTTCACTGCAGTCTGATTGCAATTTATTCAAATTCCAGCACTGGCCACTTTTTGTTGTCATGGTATCATGTGATATTTCATATCTTGTAAATACCAGAACACCAGCATCTGCGTTACAACCCACTGCGAGACAGCTGGGTTCTGGTTTCGGCCCACCGCATGAAGAGACCCTGGGCTGGTCAGGTGGAAAAAACCCCTGAGGAGCACATAGACAGATATGATCCTAGCAACCCTCTCTGTCCTGGGAACACAAGAGCAAACAGAGAGGTAAGAAGAGGTATTCTGAGGAGAAATTTAAAGCATAGATGGCCAGGGTTTAAAAACTTACCATGTTCTCAACTAGTTTTTATTTCTTAGCTCTATCCAAATGTTGTTTTCTGATATGCTATTTTCGTTTTGTTATTCCTGAAATCTTGTGGTTGTAGAAATATGATGTCATGTTTTCTGAGACTTTGTTGTGTAGTTTTCTTGCACAAGGATATCATAGAAACATATCAGCAAACAATAATCATAATACTCGGTTGACAAATACCCTTTTAGAAGCATGAAGTTACAGATGTTTCTGTTAGATGCAGCTACCAAATTTCATATGACACATGTCTGGTATTAACCTTGGGCTAACTTTTTTTTTTACATTTTTGTTTCTTTCTACTGTTTTTCAGGTTAATCCAAACTATGACAGTACGTTTGTGTTTGATAATGACTTCCCTGCTCTTCAACCAGATGCTCCAGATCCTGGTAAGTTTGAACTTTGTATAAATTATGTAACTGCATTACCTAACAGAAGCAAAAAATATTCAAGACATTGCCTAATCTTTTTTTCCTGTGTTTGCTTTTTATTCTAAGTCTTTTGTATTTCTTACACTAAATACTGATATTGTGGTTTTCAGGATCGGATCAGCATCCATTATTTCAGTCTAAAGCTGCCAGGGGTGTCTGGTAAGAGCACAACTTGATGTTAAGTGTGAGTCCTGCAGTGTAGAAATAGTTTTTGAAAGTTATTAAGTTATTAAATTAACTATGTTGCTTTGCCTATTAACTTTTGGAATCTACCCAATTCAAGATGGCTGTGACAGCTAAGCGACTTTAGCAAAAACAAAAATGGCTATAACTCAGTCATTTTCTTTTACAAATGTTAAGCTAGAATTTGGTGTGTTGATAACTAAGAGTCATGCTAATTGACCTTAGGAAACAGGGCTATAATTCAGTCAGTTTTAGAGATATTGAGCTAAAAATTGGCGTAGTAATTGCTGAGTCGTCCTCAACACATTTTCTGAGCACTATCACATCTTGCGAGATGTCACAATATTGCATGAGATTGAGCATAATGTCATTTACAAAGTTTGACCAAAACGCCTGTAACTCTTTCCCTTCTTAGCATAAAACAATTTTAGCTTAAACCTACAGGATGAAATGAATCATCGAAAACATATCATGAGACCCCACATTTGACTGTACCTCATGTACCTTTGTACATGATGTCGGTTGGTAAAAAGTTCTCATAAATACATCTAAGTCAACGTTTCCTTTCACAATTATGATGCATTCAGTTTTGCTACAAAATATTTACTTTGATGGGTGAATTCAGATTAAATGCGTCATAATCAGCTTTTAGCAAAAATCAGTTCACTGAATCTGTTTTCAGCAAATCTTAAATCTGAATCACAATCTGATATTAGGATGTCATTCTTTAAGCCACCAGCAGGTGGAGCTATTTCCACAACATTGATGTGTAAATTGTATTTTCCCAAGACTTTAGGTATAGGTAGACAAAGCACAAGATGTTTTTCCTGAGGCCATTTTTTGCTTGTTTCGAGCAGGATGTTGTGTTCATGAAACTTTTGACTTTCAGACTGATTTAGTGCCATGTAGATTAAAATGTGAGGAGCTTTGCAGTTGCCTTATTTCTTTCTTGATAGAGACAATACAAGGCATTAGAAGACACATTTCATCATCCACAGAAAGCTATGTTTTCCACAGTCTTTGAAAATAAAGTTTTCTTTCACTTCAGCCCTGACCTTCCTGTCGTTTCGTTCTGCCAGTGAGTGAGTTTTCTTGACCAGAAGAACTGACAAAACCCACTCATGTTTTTGTATCTTGTCAAGAAGTGATTGTATGCCTGTAGATAAAGTTCCATTGCAGTCTTGTATTTTGGGAACATACGTGGATGATTCTGCCTGACAGCGGAGTTGCATAACAGCTGAATAATAGATTAAATCAAAAGCGTGCACTGAATGTGCTGGTTGAAAAGTGAACTGTGGGTTTAATTCCCCTGTGTTGGCAGATGTAGCGGTTGTCAGGTACTGCTTGCCACACATGTTGTAAAAAGCACTGGAAGAGCAGTGATTGACAAGTAGCATTTTCTTTGTGTTGACTCTTACTTTTCAACGTGTTTTCCTTTCAGCCTAAATCAGCCTAGCAGTACATGAGTTTGTGTGTTTTTTCTTTCTACAGTGTCTGCATTGATGTGTATTTCTTAACAACTGATAGTGACTTCACACTCTTGTTTTTGATGTTGTACATTCGTGGCCTGCTCAGTCCCTGTGCTTTGTGTCCATATTTAAGGAAAGGAACTGTGAAACTAAACTGTAGCTTGTTGCCCTGCAGCAACATTCACAGAGCCAATTAGTGGAGAAAACAGCACAGGAAACAGGATTCTGAGGATCTGGGTCATGGGAGACAAAAGAGAAATAGGTTGTGGGGAAAGATAAGACGGTTACTAATGATTTTGTGTATCACCCCTCTACAGCTACTGTATGCTCCCAATTGGCACAACTGTGACAAAAAAAGATTTGGTCATAGAGTATTTTACTTTCGTGTTGATATAATTTCTCAGAAAGACCGGCTTATTTTGCAGTAATTAATTAGGGCATTTCTTTAAATAGAGCTTGATTTGACGACCCTGAATCAGAAGAAGTTGGAATGGTATAAAAATGTAAATTAATACAAAAAAGTGTAGATTTTGACCTTTATTTTGACTCTTTTTTTTTTTTTTTCACTGCAAAAAGTATAAACCCAATATAACAACATTTTAAACATGTTCTAGCATTTAACAAAACACATCACCCAAGCAAACTAACTTTCCAGGTGTTATTTCCACAGTTTCACTTTCTGCAAAAGTATATGAGATAAACCAATTTTTTGTTTTAAAAATTCTTGGCTTTTTTTTTTCCTGTCAGAAATGCATGCAGGCCAGCCAAATACTCGTACCCTATTCTTTTTCAACCTTCGTAATGTGTGTCTGACTATGTATTAACTTGTTAAAAATGCGTGAATGTCCCAAGAAGAGATGGAATTTTGCGGAATCTCAGTACAGTTTCCTGTGTTTCTGCTGTCGACTCAGAAGTGTGAATTACCTCTGCCAGTGGTCCTGGTACAACCCACAACCCTATACCAGGCCATGACCTTTGGACACAATGGTGCTAACAGCTCAGATTGTCTTTATTAATTTTGGTTGGTGTGACAAAGTCTTAAAAAGTTTTTTTTGTTTTTTTTTAAGCAAAAGAAGAACTGGAATAATTTCTGAGTCTCAGAATAACACTGGTTTGGTCCATTTGCTTGTATTGTTTGACTAGAAATTTAAAACAAACACAGCGAGAGCTCCCAGCTGTTGTAAAAGTTTTCTCATGAACAATTCATAAATACAACCATTTTTGCTCAGAGCATAAACACCAAAGTCTTGTTCAATTATTGATCATGTACTAGCTGTCTCTGTCTCTGAAGAATCTGATTGTCAATAGAAATTTAATGCGTTTGACTCAGAGAGTCACATTTGTTTGCCTATGTGCTGTGCGTAAGCCTGAGAGCAAACACTTGTATTAACAGCGTTTTCTTCAACCCATAGAGACATTAAGGACGTGCATTGAATCCATGCATATTTAATATGTGATTAAAATGGAATGACACATGATTCCAGATGGTCAAACTCACATTTTCTTCAATTTTAAATGTTTAGGTGTGATCACAGGTAAATATAATGTTTAACTACAACATAGTGTTTTGATTTCCTGTGACTGTTTACAGAGTTTGAGCACCTTAAAATACCCCTATGATCCTAAAGTTGGCTGCTCTATTGTAGATTTTCCAGTTGATCTTCAGGACAACCAGAACTTGAAACAAAAAAACAAAAAAAACTTCCAAATAAGCAGCTGTATTTGACAGGTGGTCTCTAGAAAGTCTAGAGCTGTGATTTCATTTCACACCAGGGATAAAAATGGCACCCTTGCAGATTATTAGTTTAACCAAGCCAAAGAGTTAAGTGACATCAGTTGTAGGTTCATTAAATATTAATCACAACCAGACTAGCAACTAAAGAATCTTGCATAATAATAAACACGCACACACACACACACACAAGAAAAACACAGACAGAAGAAAAGGAAACAGATATAGATGAAGTGTCGAAGCTTCAATGGAATTTTTTGACAAGCACCTAAAAATAGTAAAAGACTACATA
>JAOXNZ010000038.1:20995475-21007889 GCA_028566095.1 Kryptolebias brasiliensis
GCTGTTAAGTGCCAGGAGGACTGTGATCAGCTATACATCAGGGAAACAAAGCAGCCACTAGCCAAAAGGATGGCCCACCATAGAAGAGCAACATCATCAGGCCAGGCCAGCAGTCACTCTTTCAGAGATGAAGATGTGCACATCCTTGATAGAGAGGAACGTTGGTTTCATTAAACAGCGATGGAGGCCTCCATGTCCAACTGTCACCCTCCTACAATGCTGTTATTGTTAGTATCTCTCAGCCCTCTGTGAATAGCAAGCAGGCATCAGGGCCCTAACGATCGGTCGTTAGGCTGATGGTCCTCTTTTGCATGTGAACAACTAGTTTTGGGTGTCACACCCAACTGGTTGATTCATTATGCAAATGTGCTGTTTATAAGGCTGAGTTTGCTTGCAGTTCCTCAGACTGAAGAAGTCTTTTGGATAAAAGACGAAAAGTATCATCTAAGAACCTTATTCAACCATGTTAGATTTTTCTACCTGGACTATTGAACATGCATCAGGACAACTTATTTTAATGCAATTTCATTTTTTTAATTAACAAACTCTGTTTCTTCACATAAACAAATACATACCCAAGCACTCCCACACACAAATGCTACTTTTAACATTCTTTTGCTCTTCCCACCCTAACCATAGTCTCCCGTCTTTACATCCTGGTTGCTCTAACCATAATATTGACGTTCATTAGTCAGATGCATGTCAAAGGAAGCCAAAGGATTAGAATCAGATGGTGGAGGGAAACCCAGAGGGCAGCTAATGAAATCTGGACCACAAAACATAGGCTGAGGGATCTGAGGGAGGAAAGTGTGGTGAGATGCACACATAAGACCCATGCAGAATGACTCACACACTCACATGCGCAATCACATGAAAGACTCCACAGACGAACGTGCATGCTTAAGGACTTCATGCATCCACACAAAAAGATTTATATGTGTGCGAGAACTCACACACAGAAGACCACAGGGCTCTGTGTTGAGGTTAGGGATTGTTTCATCTTTGGTTGAGGCCTAAATCTGCTCAGACAGGGGCCTCACATTGACACATTCCCCAAGCAGCCAAGCTCTCACCCTGGCATGTGTAAAGCTCTGAAGTTGTGGTTGACTGAGGGCTTTTTTGAATTTCACTTTTTTTATATTCTGTTTATAGCCTCTTTTCTTAAATAAAAATGTTTTGTTTTGGGTTTTTTTCTTAAGCATTTCAACTGTTTGTCACTTGCAGATTTTATTGTGTGTAAGGAACTGCATGTGTGTAGCTGTAAGTGATGGCATTTTTTATGACAGTAATGTATGTATGTCTAACATTTCTCTTTCTCCTTGTTCTGTTTGTCTGATTCATCTCTTAGCACATCGCAGAATACTGAGATATGTTTCTGGCTGAGAGGAAAGTGAAGTGACAATCAGAAATAATTACTAAAAAGAAACACTTGGTTAGAAGTCAAAGTAGAAAAATAAAAATATATAAAGAGGGCTTTAAATGTGATTTGAGTTTTTGAATATATATATATACATATATATATGTATATATATATACACATCGATCTATTCATTTTCCTCACTCACTTCTCCTTTCTGTGTTGCAGAGAGCTGATGCCTAATGCCAGTCACTGTGTGAGAAGCAGGGGACACCCTGGACAGGTCTCAAGACCATCACAGGCCACATAGAGACAAATGACAAAGAATCATTCATGCTGTCACTTACACCTAGGAATAACTTAGATTTACCAATTAACCTAACATGCATGTTTTTGGTCTGTGGGAGGAAACCAGAGTCCCGGGAAAAAACAAACGTGCATGGAAAGAACATGCATTAATAATTTTTTTCAAATTCTGCAACTTAAAAGGTTCAAAATGATATGTAGGTTGTTAAAATTTGGCGATTTATCACCAGGACTGGCAACAAGCTAGTTATGTTTGCAAGTGTGCCCGTTTGTTTTTTTGTTTTTTTATATACAGTATTCACACAAACAGACTTTCACACACACATATGTAAAATATATATTAAAAAAAACGAGAAGGAAAAAAAAACAACAGGTCCTAGAGTAAACTCTTCTCAAGAACGGTAAAGTCTTATGTTTTGTTAATCTATTTAAAGGGCTAGTATTATTTTAACTTTAGGAAGAAAAAAATAGTGAGCAAAATGATAAGAAACCATTAGGAGCCATTGTTTTCACTATCATAAGGCCAAGCATTTATATTTGCAATTCAGTTTTAGTTTTGTTTTACTGAGATGATCAATTGCAAATGGACATAATGGAAAAAAAGTATTTTTCATTCTATGTTCACAAATTTTTGTGTGAGTATATGGATCTTTAAGCAAAACTCAAGAGTCATATCAAAACTACAGTAGAAGCTAAAGTAGCATTATAAAGAAAACAATAAGACTTACTGTTTCTATCTTAGATCAGTTATCAAAGCTTGATAATTAGGTGAAAATGAATTTTGCAGTGATTACGTTGATATCTAAAATATGCAAATGAAATCATCTTTACCCGATTACTCCATTTGTGAAATCAATGTTCCCCTACTTATTCAACATTATCCTGCTAATGACTTCTGCATATGCATTGGCCATTTTATATTCAAATATGATTCCCCCAGCTATTGTTTGCAGTATTTTACTGTATGTCCTCTGACTGCAACTCAGGGTGTTGACATAGTGGTAGGCCAATATTTACAAAGTCCTCCTCCCGCTCTGTGCGTCTGAATATGTTTTTCAGATTCTAATTGGAATTTTAATTGCAACAAGGATTAAGGCTGTTATGGATAATTGAAACTGACAGACAGAGCATAAGGCAAGCAACATGGAATTAACTAATCTTGTGCCCTGTTTTGCTTCAACTTCTGTGGGTCTTCTTGTTGGAGACATATTCAGCACTTAGGGCTAATAAGTGCTTCAGTGGTGCCAGGGATGGAAATTGTGGAGAGCCTCTTCTTTAAATTACCTATTAGGGCTGTACTTTCAGTTCCATCATGAAACACCACAATAATTAGGGACAAGAAGGATCTTTTATGAGAGACAATATAAAAAAAGGGTAAAAAAAGTTTATAAAAAAAGTCAAAAGTTCAAAGTAAAAAAAAAAAAATCTGTGTTATTCTGGTATATATATATATATGTGTGTGTGTGGGGGGGTGTGTATGGGTGCGTATGTGTGTGATTTCACTGATATCAAATATCACCCGCGATGCTCCGCTGAAGTGAAATGGAGGTCAACAGGGTATAAGCACTGAAGCTAATGTGAAGATTGGAGACAGGTGACTAATACTAACCTGGGAACATGTATAGATGGGTGTGGCAAGCTGAGAATGGAAAGGTACCAAGGTCAGGAAGTGGCTTATGGCACAGGGGAGAACACAGGGAACTGAACTAAACACACAAGGAGCAATAGGATTATGTAAGTAACAGAAATACAAAAAAATGAACTAAAAAAACTGTCTCAACAAAACAATCAAACACATGATTGTGACAAAACATTTTGATGTACAGTATAGTATGCCTGTTTAGCTTTTAACTTAGATGAGTGATATGGTTGCAAAATGTGTACAAATTGAGAAATTAGTCACTTGAGCCAGGTTGTGGCTGGGAATCATAAATGTATATATCATTATTAAATTTATTTCCTTCAACTAGAGCATGACTGTAAGAGGGTCTAGAAATGCCTATTACCTTTTTTATATGTTACATTTTACTAGAATATCTGAGTTTTTCTGTAAAAAGAAGTGACCATATGTAAATAATAAAGATTTTTTCGTTACAGCTCAAGATGTATAGTTTAATGTACAAAATTAAAAATAAGCAAAAAAAAGTGGGCATTCGTACAATAACATTTGATTAGTTTAAAGTAGTGCAAAGTATGTTTAATTCAAATAATAATAATAATAATAAAATATGAATATTTGAATTTAAAATATCATTCTTGAAATGGGCAGGTGAATTTGTTGTTTCAAATAAGTCCTTTAGGTTTTCTTTCCAACTGCATGTCCTCATCAGTATGCCTGTGGGTTCTGTTGACTTTATTAAACACCACTGTTTAATGTGACAATGTATTTGACATGAACATTAGTACTTGACTTATTAACTTTTGCATTACCCATTAACTTAAAATGCTTATATTGCTCAAGTGCATTCAGTATAGTAAATGTGCTAAAAAAAAATTCTAATTATTTTACTGCTAAGATAAAAATATACCCCTGTTAAAGCTAAATGTTGTTGGTGTATATGTTTTAGCACTTGAGTAATTTCAATACCCACAAATAATCTATTGCAGACGATCTGTGTTAGAATCAAATTGAATCAAGATAGCCATAATAAAGTACATATACAAAACTGACTGTCATGCTGCTGTACAAATTCAGATTATTATTGTGAGTACACTGACTTCCTGTTGAACAGCAGTGACAGCAAGGAGCAAAACAACAGGACACCAGTTTAATTAAACTGCAAAGAGGTCACTTTCGCCTGTACTGGTACGTGTCTCATCATTATTTCAGGGAATGGTATCAGTTGGATGACTCATCTGATGCTACTGATTTTGATCATAATTATTTTGCCTCCCCTTTGGATTTAAAACCACATTTTTATAGAGAAAGCTTTGCTGGATACTGACGTATGCTGAGTTACTCTTTACACTCAACCTTAAATATTCTTTTATTAGCAGCTTCCGTCTTATTTATCAAGAAGATTGTTTTTGATTAAAATGTTTGATTCAGAAATGTTAGAGCACATTTAGTCACTACATTTGTGTCACTCAACTCAAGTTTGCAAACAACATCTCTGCTTAAGTCAATGCTGTCAGCCCTGTTTGTCCTTTCACATTTTAAATAACACAGTAGGTGCTTTATTTGCTGCCAAAGTTCTCAGCAGTGCTATACAGAATTAGATTTCACATGCCTTCCATGAGAATTTCATCACTTTGATAAGTATAAAGCAGTGCTGTGTTGCTAACAGGTTTAACACTACAATTTATTGCATTGGACTGGAAACATGATGATTAGTTGCAAGTAGAGATAACTTGACTGCAAGTAAAACCTCTTGTTGATCAACCCAACAGTTTTGTTGTTGTTGTTTATTGGTTTGTTTATGTAGAATGAATTATAATGGTACAGATCTTTTTGTTTGTTTGCAGGGTGTAAAAACAATCAAAAAGCATCCTTAATCTGGTTAGTTTTCAAGCCGCTGATGATTAAGCCGCTGTCAAAGTAGGAACATCACACAGCATGGAGCCATCATAACATCTCAAACACAAGATGACTTAAAAGAAGCAAGGCTTTGTGGGAGATGGGAGTAGACATAACTTGGAACATCAACAGAAATATTACATCACCTCAAGGCAAACACAGTTTGATTTATAAGATTACCTTTGGTTTAGCTTCTTATATTTATTTTTTAAATGTACTCTGTTTCTTTGATTTTTCCAGCCCCCTTATTTTCACATTTTCATTTTCTATGAAAATAACTTAAAGTTGTGCTCTCACACTTTCTGTGAACTAAAAACACACAGGAATGAACAAAAGAAAAATGTTGGGATTCAGGGTTCCAGTTTCCCCTTTCTCTCTTTGTGTTGAATTTTTTTGTTTTGTTTTGTTTTTTCCATCAGGACATGGCTGATTGTTCAGCAGCAGCTGTGTGAGATGCTGTTGAACCAGCCTGTCATGTAGTACTTAAGGATGAGCTGAACCACTAGTGTCACTTGAAGTCACTTGGTGAAAATTTATGTTCAGTCATCAGAATAACCTCAATGTTATTTCTAGGTTGATTTGCTTACCTTTGTCTTTTGTAGACTTGCTTGGTTGTCCTGTTTGGACTTTCTGAAGAACCCTTGAGAAACTGTCTGCAGACTTTACTCCTGCCCACTTTACCTCTGCAACAAGTAGTCCTGGATCCTGAGAAACCTGTAAGAGAAAGAAAACAAACGTTGTAAAAAAACACTTTTTTGTGTGTGTGTGAAAGTATGTACATTATCTTGAGAAAATGTATAGGAAACAGAGACATTATTTGCTAGTTCATTATATCAGTTATGCCCAGTTGGAAGATATCAGTCAAAACAATAATAATAAATAAATAAATACAATAAAACAAGGTACACAGTGTTAGTTTTGTGTGACAGTTGTCAAGTTTCTTGATTCTAACAACTTTTTTGAGTATGTTTTTTTTTTTTTTTTGTTCCTGAATCATAGATAGTTACTACAGCATTTTGGGTTATTTTTGTGGACAAAAACATTTCTAGAAATGGTGCTGTGTTTATAGTAATATTTTTGGAAATTACAAAAAAAAAGAATGTGGAGAAGATTTAAGACTTGACATTATTAGCCTAAACTATTACTACAATAAAACCTTAAATGTACTGGATTAAGGAGCCTACTAGGTATTCTCAATAATCCCTAGTTCTAGCCCCATACTCACCACCTATATTCCATTTGTACTTAAACCCTCTATTTTTCAGATTATCAGCCTACATCTGTGTCCTGATGGTTTGCAAGTTTAATTTGTATTAGTTTTGTTACTGAGATTTGTATTGACCTGAATGTGACTCCTGTCTGCCTGCATTTGTGACAATAAACCGACAACTAAACATGAAAAAAGTGAGTTCAAAGGAAACTTAAGTGATCAAGTCCTTGACTCATTTCAAATCTCAGATTTTATAATTCAAAGTCACCACCCTCTTTTCTAGCCTTTTGAAACTTAAGATGTTGTTTATTCATGATACTCCTGAATGGTGTAGCAGCATCTGTTCACAACATTTGATAGTCCCAACATTAATGCACTGGGGCACTGACACTTGTGTGTATCTGAAAGAAACTATACGTTTTGACAAAATGGAAATTTTGACACTTTTTAATGAGAATAGACAGTTTTATCCAGTAGAGGATTGTAACCATTGAATTTAATTTTATAAAGATATTAGAGCATTACCTTGGAACTATGTTAAACTCCTAAATTACTGCATTTATTTGCTGGAAATGAGAAATAAATACCTACATTACAATTTCCCTTCAGCACCTCTTATGGCTGATGGGAAGATATAGAACAATTGACACAATGACGCATTGTGTCAGGCAGAGCCTGATATCACTGCAAAAGAATTTATAAAGGTAAATATTTCCTGCTTTGTAAACAATGACTTTTTGTCTGTTTGTCTTATCAGAGGAGATAAATATTAGCTTAGCACTGATTGAGAGTTTTTGGCTGGATGCTGTTTGTGATTAAAGTACCTTTGGGCTCAAAGGCATATTGTTGCTTTCCATACACAATCTTTTAGTGAGAAAGGATCTATCTCCTGACCTATGCTAACACCCCCAGACATGCTGATAAACACTGAATATTGATCATACATACTCTGTTTCTCAGACATACACAAAAGCACACCCACAGTGTACCCTTATAAGAAAATTCATGTGCTTGTGTGCACTCAACTTCTACTCTTTTACAAGCTTTTTGTCTCACCTACATTTTACCCAGACACAAACATTGTTATCAACATACACATGTACTCTAGCTCCCCAAGACACAAATTCACAAGCACCCACCCTTATGCAAACAAATAAACGCCCAAAAAATAGCAAAACAATGATGCAAGTTTACTGAAATCACCAAGGACTGCAAGAAAAGATAGACTTTTTTTCATTCCATTGTGAAACCTTCAAGAACAATATGTTTCAAGATGTTTTCTCCTGTGCTCTTAAGAAACAATACAGTGTCATTATGGTACAAAAACTGGTGTTCAAACTTTTTTTGCTTTGTAGTATGTAGCTTTAAGTCTGACTAGAAACACGCTTACATGGATATGGGTGATTTTGTCCTTATTCTCTAAAACGCAAATTGTATTCACATCTGCACTTGTTACAAACAAAAGATCTGTCCACATAAAAATGCACAGATCCAACTGAAATGCAGTCAGAAGTGTGTCATTGTTTTTTCAACATAGGGGATAACAGCACATATTGTGATATGAAAGCACACAGATGGCGATGCACAATCGGGCATCTCTGCCTAAAAACTGTTTTTTCAAGTACATGTGTAACTGTTACAGTCAGAAAAAGAGACATTCTAGCCAGAGGTGTGACTATACATGTAACCATGAGGTGTTTGTATGTGCATTGCCTCAGTTATTCAAAATGGCTTTCACTGGCTCAGTTAAGAAAGCCCTAATACTCTTGAAAGAGATGGTAAGATCCTTAAAATATTTAATAATACCTATCAGAGCTTTTCTTGCAGACATCAAGGTCTTTTTTTTCCACAGTTGGGGGAAAAATGAAAATAAAAAAAAAAATAAAAATCTCTACCAGAACTCTTGTTGTTTATTTTGAAGAAAGCCTAGTTGTTTTGTTTTTAGGACTGAGTATGTCACTACCACAACATTGTATGAAAAATAAGAACATGAAAAGACAGATCCAATAAAACCTATTATTTTGATAACTGTGAGATCCAAAGAAATAATGTGCAATACTCATGAAAAAGAAAAAAAAAAGCATGAGTAACTGGGAAACTTCTAAATGTTAAGGAACTATCTCTAAACATTTTTTATATTTTTTGTGCTATAATTTATTACCAACTTAATTACTTCCTAACCTGGCTCCACACCTGAAATATGTGCTACAAAGCAGGATTAGTGCCTTAGTGAGGTAACTTCATGTTCAGTTCAGCAAAATGAAGTTGGTTCACTACATTGGAAACCATCACTGTGGCATCTTCTGAATTTTTATTTATTTATTTATTCATTTATTTTCACTGTTTTATCACCTCCTGCAATGCCTTTTTGTCCCAAACAACATGATTATGGCACTTCAGAAGAGAACACAATCAAATTTGCTAAGGTGTAAATCTCAAGTTTGGGTTTATTTCATCCCTAGCAAGTAAAGCTTCAAGTAAAGTTAAAACCAACCTTTTCG
Organism: Kryptolebias brasiliensis; assembly: GCA_028566095.1. Classification (NCBI taxonomy): domain Eukaryota; kingdom Metazoa; phylum Chordata; class Actinopteri; order Cyprinodontiformes; family Rivulidae; genus Kryptolebias; species Kryptolebias brasiliensis. The sequence continues at coordinate 21,004,367 of JAOXNZ010000038.1, forward strand.
GAAAACTTAACCTACTGAATGGTATTTGGTGCCTGTCTCTAGTGGTGTGGAATATCCTGGTCAGGACACTTGTCGATAACAGGGCCTCTTCATATATAGCAACCCTAAAACCAGAGACCCCCCCCCCCGCACACACACACACACACACTCCACAAATCATGTTTAAGTTCTGATTAAAACCACTGACAGGTCATAGGAATCACATTGATTCCTTGCTACAATGCAGCATTATGCTGTGGAACCATAGATCTGGGCATTCACGTGCATGTCATATGACACCCAGCTAATCAGATTGAGTCTACAAATTTGTTGCTTTCGACTCAATTTTTAGTGGCTGTGTCTGAGAAATCAGATATGGCATTTCTGAAACCTCAAGTGTACACAATAATTTAGGTGAAAGTTGTGAAACCCTCTATAACCACTAGATTCATAATTATTACTGCCACAGATTAGTCATCTACATTTAACATGTAGATTCCCCTTTGATCAGAAAAGGAAAATAAAAAAGTCATGAACTCAAAATTGACATGAATACTCTTCTGAATACTCTTTGTTAACTGTAGTTAACAGAGAATGGACTCTTCTGTAGCTAAAGAATTTAACTTACTTACACGGAAATATGTAGAACAGTTTCTGATTACTTTGTTAAATATTATAATTATTTACATCTTTTATTTCTTTATTTGAATTATATAAGGTGACTTGTTTAGATATAGCTTGAATTTGTTTACACTGTAATTTTGACAAACATTTATTTTTAATGATTCCAAGTGTCATTACACATAGATTTAGCAAATCATGCAAGCAAGTGCAATACAGAATACAACCTTGGAAAGGACAATGGATTGACTCAAAAGCCCCTCTGTTATTATGTTTTTATATTTCAGAAAGGCAAACATCATTGCATACAGAAAAAGTAATATCTGGAGGTTCCTTTGTTTGTTAAATCTTAAACTACAGTTGTTGTTTGTCCTTGTGGCTTCACTTTTCCCCTAACCCACAAAAGTCAGGTAATACTGTCAGAAGTAAATCAACTACAGTCAAATAAACATGGGGGACTGGGACACATTTTACCCTTGCAATAAACCCACATTGCTGCTGTCTGTAATCCATGGTTTATCAAGACTTTAAACAAATGATTTTGATTGTGCTTTCAGGAGGGCAACGTAACTAACATTTAACCTGCTTTACAGTCCCATTTATAACACAAAAGTGGCAACCTGGTATTTAGAAATGTGTCTGGAGAGAGTGTACGACCTACTTTCTCTAAATGGACCCTGATTCCAGCAGCTGGTATTTGATGCCTTCAATGAGTCCTTGAATCACTGAGCTGAGCTGTAGATATTTTCAAAATTGATTGGAGGTGCTTGTCTGTCAGACTGTAATTTGTTGAAATTCACTGAAGGGAGCATTTGAAATGAGTCAATCCTCTTAGGCTCGGCCTGAAGGCAGTGCTGTTTATCTCGAAGTAACAAAAATCTCACATTGATGTACAGCTGTGCTTTTTTTTTTCTACTGCATCTCAATTCTGATAGTATTCTACATAGGATTCTTAATTGACACAGAAATTGTAGACTGCCTGTAACAGAACTGAACCATCAAACACATAGATATGCTGGTTTCTGTTAGATTTGTGTGTGCATATGTATGTAGTATGTATGTATGCATGTAAGTACATAGAGAGAGAGAGAGAGAGAGCATTTATGTTAACCATTGTTTCATGTTTCACCATTAAAATTATTTCACCAACCCTTGTGCTTATACTTCAGATTTAAATCATAAGATTGCTGCCTCCTAAACCAGCAATTCCATGAGAACTGATTTGGAAATAAATGATGGAGAGCCACAACCAGGGTTGGACTGATAATCGGGCATACTGGGCATTTGCCCGGTGGGGTGGTGTGCTTTTGGGCTGATGGATCTTTTTTTTAAACAAATAGCTCATGAATAATGAGGAGTGGCTCATTTGATCATTTTCTGACATTGAGCTGGCCCAGTCATATCTTTAAGGCCTGCCCCATCCCTGTCCCTCACTCCCCTTATTTCCTTTCCTGCCTCCCGAGATTATCAAAGTTTACTTGTCACATCAGTAGAGGTAGAAGATTAGAAATGAACAATGAAGTGCACAAAGTGAAAGAGTGACAAAAAAAAGGACAAATCTACAGGCAGATGCTCCCAAATGTAGAGAAGAACAAGAGGAACAGAGTGAGGACAGTGGAGTTGACGATGGGGTATGAAGCAATGTTACCAAAAAAACGGGGAGGAATGCAGTGACTGGTACAACATAAGTGTCCTAATGTCCTAGTTTAAAGACACCACAGTTGTATATATTGATATGTAATTACTATGTATCGCTCACCTTTTTTACTACGATGTAGTTTGCAAGTACTGTTTTTATCTCATAAATTTACATAACACTTCTTACATTTTGCAGAAGGAATGTTTACCATTTTAATGTCTTAATGTACAATTTCTCTCACTCTTACTTTTATTCATTTATTTATTTTTATTTAAAAGTTGCTGAGGGGACATCCTTGTCTGCTGGTCTGACTTGTATATGTTCTGCTTGACTATTTATATGACCACCAAGGCATTAGTAAAAAAGTGAGCAAGTAAGTACACTGGCTCTTTTATTTTGTCCTTGAACTGTGCATCTTGGCTTTATTGTCACTTTGGGAATAGCAAAAAATTACAAATTTTGAAAAAGATCATCTGAAGGGGGTTGTGTTTGAACAATCATGTAGGGCCAAAATGCTTCAGCCATTTTTTTGTCATAGTTCAGCCGTGGCTAAAACAACCTCCATGACACATAAAACAGTCTAATGGCTGTATGCTTAGAAAGTAATTTTCAAACCATTTTTACAAATAATTAGAATATTACTGCCAAACTGTGTAGCATTCTACTTCTCAACTTGCAAAACTACATTACAGAAAACTTCATTATGGTGGCTCATTTTTTTGCTTTAAACTTCACATTGGTGCTAATATTTTAGCCTAAATTCTGTTAATTTAATTTTATGGGCTTTGTTAGTTTGTCTGATGAAGCTTTTCAGGGGATTTTCGAGATTGAGGAATTACAAACCTGGGAGTTGAACAAAACAGAAGAACCAAGAGACATGCTAGTGACTGAGCATCTACAAGAATAGTTGAACTTGAAGTGAAAACACTCAAAATAGCATAATACAGAAAAGCTCCCAGTGTCATTGTTGCCTGTTTTTTTTTCTGTCTTTTATTTTTAGTATATCATGTTAAGCGCTGGGTGGAACAGCGGCATAGTGGTTAGAGCTGTTGCCTCCCAGCAAGAAGGTTGCAGGTTCGCATTCTGGCCTGGGGCATTTCTGGGTGGAGTTTGCATGTTCTCCCTGTGCACAAGTGGGTTTACTCCGATTTCCTCCCACAGACCAAAAACATGCATGTAAGGTTAATTGGTAACGCTTAAAAAAAATAATTGTCCCTAGGTGTGAGTGAGAGTGTAAATGGTTGTTTGTCTCGTTTGTCTCTATGTGGCCCTGCGATGGACTTG
>JAOXNZ010000038.1:21038751-21058584 GCA_028566095.1 Kryptolebias brasiliensis
ATTTTTTTTTTTTATTTGCTTGCACATCAAGATTCACTCAAATGGTTTTAGCCTAGCCTGCTAAAACAAGCTTCCTGTCTGGAGTCGCACAGAGGCCTGTGGGATTTGTTTTTGCTGAGATTCTTGGTTTTAGTTTATTTTGTTGCATTTTTATTTATTCAGCACTGTTATTATTTGTGTGTTCTCAGCTGGTGTGAAGCCTAATGTGTTGGCTTGAGAGTTCAAGAGCTGCTGAACTGGAAAAGTACAGCTGGTGTCAATGTCTGAAAGAGCTTAACGCTGCACACACACAAAGTGTTTGGGTGTGTATGGAAACTCATAGTGGGCAAGAGACAATGAGAGCAAGGGAGACCGAGATAAGGTAAAAGGCAGGTAGAGAAAACAAAATGCTGCGCAGAAAGTGTGTAGTTGTCCAAAAGGTGATGTTCCACATGATAGCACATTCTGCAATGTTGCAACACAGCAGCATCAGCAAATTCCCTGCTCCTTTCTTTAGTTATTTATTTTTTCTTCTGTCTACCATCCAGACAAGCAGTCTTGCTCAGGGACAAGGTTTCTGGAAACAAATAAAGAGGCTTTCAGACACTGAGACATATTGATAAACCAAGAGGAGCTGCTTTAACTCTTTGTAAAAATAAATAAGTTAAAGTATACAATTTGAAAAGCAAAATGTCTTAAAAAGAAGTGTAAGAATATATAATAAAACATTGACATTACCTGTTGGCATGTAAACTGTCTGTTAGCAAAATATCTCATGAATCACTTGAAAGATTCCAATGAAACTCTCAAAAAATTAATATTTGGATGTACATCTATAACTGATCAGGATGGCCACCACAGTTTATAGAACTTAACCAAAACAAAATTGGATAAAACTCAGCCAGTTCAACATGTATTCAGTTAATTTTGGTGTGGTAGTAACTGAGAATAATCCTACATTGAACAATGTCATTTACCGGGTTTGACTAAAACAGCTATAACTGTCACTTTGCAACATAAGATGATCTTAGTTTAAAACTCTGGCATGAAAGGTGGTGGCTGTTTTGCATTACGACAAGGAATTCTAGGCCTTTAATTGATATTTACCTAAAACAGTTACACAGCATTTCAACAAGTTTATTATTTTTTTTATTTGTTATTTTTTCCAAAGCTATTAGATACAGAAAAAAATAAATACTTTCTGTCCTTGTTTAAGTGCTACTTTTACTTAGCTGGATTTTCTAAAAGAGAGTCTTTTTGCAGCTTTGTACTGGACACTGAGCCACTTCATCAGGAACATGCTGTGGCTTCACTAACAGCCATTTTACAGAGCATCAGATTTGGCTGATGTGCATGACAAGTTGAATTGCCATGAAGTAAATGTGTGTGGGTTGTGTGTGTGTATGTGTGGGTGTGTGTGCATGTGAGTATGTCTAGCAAGCAGTGTGAGAAGCGTGTAATAGGTTCACCTGTCCCTGGCTGCAGACTGATGGGCAGGTGGAGCGAATGGAAACCAGATGGAAAGAAAGAGCAATGGCAAAAAGCGAATGCATAGAGTAGATAAGACTGCTTTAGCAAGCCTAGAGCAAGAATACACATAACTTTTCACTTTTTGAAAAGTTTAACTTTTTTTTTTTGCAGTACCACTAAAAGATGTAATAAAAGAAAAAGAAAAACTAAGTATATAAATGATTATTACATGAAGCTTATGAAAACTTAGTATTTTACTTGCTATAGATAGCTCTTTGAAAGACATAAATTTTGAGATTTAGTTTCATTTTGACTGGATTGACGAGCTAATGACTAGTCTATACAGGGCCAAGACCAAATTGGATGGCTGTCATTTTAAAACAACTTCAATATCAAATATTCTTAGTGGTTTTGTAAGGGTGAGTGGAAGTAAGACCCAGGAAATACAGTCTGGCACAAGGAGCTTGAGAAAATAACTTTATTTAAAGACATTATTAAAGAAACAAAATTGACTGGCCTGGCAGCAGCAAAAAAAAACAAACAAAAAAAACAGGAATATAAAGAAAGACCACGAGGGAAAACCAAAACGTGCATATGAGCAACAATCATCCACTGAAGAGAAATGGAGACTGACAGACTATATGGACACATGATGGAGATGGAGAAAGGTGACTAAATGCTGACAGGAAGCAGGTGTAGATGGGCGTGGTAGGCTGACTATGGAAAAGTACTGGCTACGGGCAAAAAGGCTAATAGCACAGAGGAACTGAACTGAACACAAAGAATAATCAAATAAAACACAAGAAGCATTATAAGTAAAACAAAAACACAATAAACAAAAGGTTTATGCGAATGCTGTTTTATAAACCTGCACAACAATATACACACATATGCAGGCGCAAATAACAGCAGCAGCTAGCTGTATATTCTTACAAAACAGCTTGTGAAATTCTCTTGAGATTGAAGTTATTTTCAGATGGCAATTATCCAGTTTGATCTTGGCTCTGGCCAGACCGGCTTGTCAGTCCAGTCAAAATAAAATAGTATTTCTTAGATTGAGCTATCTACACCAAGTGGGATTGTAATTGTCCATAATGTTTCTATCAAACTGCACTTTGAAAGATCTAAACTATCCTTTTAATTGTTGTGACTATTATGTCAGCAAGTGTCAGGATAAGACGTTGGCACACCTAAATATCATTTAAAAAACAAACCAAAACCTTCTAAAGCATTTCCTACAATTTTCGTTATACTTTTTTTTTTTTCCCAGTATATTTTTATGAACATGTTAAAATCTGTGTTGCATTTGACAGGGTGAAGAGGAGGACAAAGTTTGCATTTTCCCCACTTTATGGTAAGTTCAGTTCTTGTCTTTAAATTTCCTTTAGATGTAGTAAAAATACTTCCGATTTTTTTCCCCTGATATTTCATTTTTTGGCTTTTATTTTTTTCAAGAATTTCTGGCTCAATCTTTGAAACTCATTTTGGTTAGCTTATAAGCAAACTCTTCTCTTTATCTCTTTCTCCTCTTTTTGGCTCAGCAAATCAGCAGTGTTGCTGTGCGATTTTATACATTTGTCTTACCATAACATAAACCTTTCCTTGCACCACTTTGAAGAAGATGGTTTCCGCAGTGATCACTCAAGCTCAAATCAACAACATGAGCCACATGTGTGAAGAACCTGAAGAATACTGTGAAGCTGTTTGGCACATGTGAGAAAAAGAGAGCCTGAAAATGATAAGAAAGTTGGAGTCCCTCTCTGTCTTAGGCTTACTGAGACACAGAATAGATTCTGTCTTTGATATCAGGAATAATAATGACAATTTTAAATGCTACGATTTAACATCCACAATGCTCCTCAAAAAAACCCAAGTCTACAACCTCTGGCCTGCTAGTGTGGTGGTCTCTGCTTCTCTGTCTTTGGCTGTTTCTGGTTGCTGTGGTGACATGTGCATGTCAGCAGAAGGATGTGTGATGTATGTTTGTGTGTGTAAAAAGCAGTGGGCATTGAAAGAACTCTGTGGAGGCGTATAGAGTTCCTCCGTCCAGAAATGCCAGCGACACACACATCGACAGTCAGATCTGGAAAAAGTAGGAATGCAGACATTACACACCATCACCCAGGCACTCACTGGCATGCGCACACAGACACATACACGCCCACACACACACACACACAAAATATGCAGACGACATGGACACATGTAGACAGATATCCAGATTCCATGCAAGCCACTGCGATGCATTCAGGCAGTTCAGAACTATAAGGTTACATTCAGGGAAGTCCATTCTTGACACACTACTTTGAACAGTATGTGTACAAGGGTTTATTCACTCACCTGAAGCTAACACTTATTTTAAATTACAAAGAAGTGCCTGCAGTCATTTTTTGATAGATTTATACAGAAATGACAGCTGATATTTGCATAAAAAATTATCAAATGCAAATTGTTTCTCACTTGACTGCAACCAAAGAGAAACTGGGGGTTAAGGGCCTCGCTTTTGGGCAGCTTGACTTCAGCTGATGATAGCGGGAGGGGGGACAACGCGCATTTGCCTTCCCCAGTCAGATTTCCCCCGTGCAAGTCGAAAGGATTAAAACGCAAGGCTGCAGAAGCTTTAGGCTACTGCTGAAAAACAGGTGTAATGCAATGCAATTACGCTGCCATTCTCTTTTCACCATTGTCATAATTGAGTTCAAGTTTAAGAATTTATTCTCTCCCTTGGGGATGTTCGACTTGTAACCTGGCATATGTCATGGTGCACATTCAAAAAAAAAAAAAAGGTGAGGCGCAAAAACACCAGACACAGTAAATAATTTATTTATAAATATATATGTGTGTGTGTGTGTGTGTGTAGGCTCATAAGACTACGAAAGGTCTGCTGGTCTCCTACAGGTAAAGGTGTTAATGGAATTGGAGATTTAAAAAGTCAAACCTCAGTCTCTTACTCTGTTTTTTCATCAGATATGAAGGTCTTTTCCTATTTTATTTTGCCTAAAGCAAAGTTTTATTGGATTTTTGGAGGATGTATTAAGGAAGGTCCACATATTTATTCATCCATTTTTAAAGCTAATTCCATGTATGTTTGAGCGGGGTTTGACATTTTTTTCATTAGTTTTTTTCCTTCTAATAATCTATTATGGACAGATCAATATAACTGACTTAATCAAACAGCTTTGACAGTAGTAGTTTTTTTTTTTTATGACTTATTTTTATTGTTTTTTCTGAACTTGAAGACAACACAGATTCCCAACATGCCTATTTTGAGGAACAACAAAAAATGGTACAATATTAATATAAAGCTCAGGGACATTCTTTTTTTTTTTTTTTAATAATCCTAAATGGTTAGGTAAAACTTTGCTGTGTTCAGTGAAACCTAATTATTTAGCTAAATGGATATCAACTGTTAAAATCTTGAGGTATAGATACATGTCTGTCCCATCCATTCCACTGGGACAAGAACTTTTGATTCTCTGACACTTTGTGAAACTTTCATAAAACCTACTTTAGTGATTAGTGACCTAGACTTTTGACTGATACTGTAAGTGTATTTTATGCAGCATAAAAGTATGTCCCATGTTTCTGTCTAAGGATTTCAGGTATAGTCAGAAAGCTGCAAACAATCTGTGTATGAAAACAGATGAATTTAATTGGGTCATGTTTAAGCTGGTCTCAGTTCTAAGGAGTTCAGCAGTACAAGTGCTGACACCTTATGCTTCCTTTTTTTAAGGACTGGTGGAGATCAAAGTGAATAACTAAAAGAACTACACAGATTTAACCTCATAATTATTCACTCAGCGTTCAGAGAATGAATTGGTGTACATGTGAGACAGCCCACAGAGATCTAACCCTCCCTCCTAGGTTAGTCTCCCTTTGTTTTTGACCACTTCAGATGCTCCCATTGACATGCATTCATCCAAAGACTTTTTTGTTTGTGCGATGGCTTGAATCCTCTGCTTATGAGTGTGACTGTGGTGATGAGGTGTTTGAGGAGAGGGGGTCAGTACTGTGAGAGTGTGTCCCTCTGGGTTGCCGTAATCACCTTTAAATATGCATCTAGCCTCCTCATACACTCACACACATTCACTTTCAGTTTGTGTCTTTTGTGTTCACGGTGTACAAATTCACCTACCTTGTTTTCTAAATTATATTGGCATTGATTTGTCTGCTACACTTCCTTATTTTTTTCAAGTGCATTTGGCATAAAAAATGACTTTGAAAATGACTTTTAGGTGTTGCAATTATGGCATGTCAGATTTTCCTTTTGTTTGTTTTGTATGTCTGTGTGTGTATGTCCATTAGTCACTCTCACTTCCACTGTTTTCCAATAAGTGTGAGAGTGTGTGCACATCGGTGTGTGTATGTGTGTGACTCTGAAAAGCCTTATCTGCCAAAATAGATTTAAAATGACCTGATAATTCCATCAAGTTCACTCATTATCTCAAGCTTTGGGATGTGTTTCTCTTTTTCTTCAGGATAACCGCTATTCTTTCATTTTTCCCACTTTAACCCTTAATATGGGTAATCAATTAACACTGGACACAAGAAAACACCATTGGACATTTTGTTTGACCCTTTATTGAGAGAGAATAGAAGGTAATATATACTAACAAGTACACATAAAGCATCTGTAAGCAAATTACATCACAGTTCACTAAATATGTATCTTGTGATAATGATAGTTGCTTCATATTTTACATAATGAAGACTCATTTGTGATTCTTATATGATCTATTGTCTATTAACATCAAACACTGTGCAACTTTATTCCTCCTGGTTTTAGTATAACTTGATTTCCACCCCACTTTGTTGTTCTTTGTGTCCATAGATGATTTAAACTAGTCACATGACATAAAATATACTTTATAGTTTAGCTTGCTATTTCTGACTGACCCTTGGTTGACTATGAAGCAATAAAACAAAGAATAATACTTTGTATGTTTACTGATACAGTTCAATGTTGTTTGCAATTTGACATGGCAATATTTAGATCAATGTCGCTTGCCGTTCTTGACCTAAAGGTGCTGACAGGCTAATGGTGAGCCCAGGGTTTATAATAATCAACCATGTTCCAACCATGCTGACAAGAAATTCTTCTCGAGCCTCCTTGGTCCTGTTAGACACCTCTGAGGATGTTTCAGGCGACTAGTACCAAGATCAGCATGTCTGCTGACAAGCCTGTGGACTGTATAAAAAAAGGAATAGACTGAAGTTAGCTATGTCAACAATACTTGTTGACAAGGCACAGCTGAGCATTGTGCCAGTCAGCATGCCATTGTGCAGATGACAAGACCGTGAATGTTTGGTGACAAGCTGCTTGTTATTCCTTGCCTATATTTGCATGGGTAGGGTCTCAGACATCTGCAGTCTAGTGAAACTTGAGCCTCTCTTTCCAGCAGACACTGTCAGCGTGTGCTCACTGATAAGGATTATCAGAGATGTGTGAGCTCTGCGCCCTGGGATTGTCCTGCTTGCTGTTGGAGGTCAATACATGTGCGCTCTAAAGTCCACGAGTGTTAGCAAGCAATTGTGTGAATGTGTATTTGTCAGGCAGTGGGGGTTAGGCCTGGATTGAAATGACAATAGAGAGGAATTTAAATGAGAGAAAAAGGGGGATCAGCAACGTTTGCAAGGAGGATGGAAAAGGCTTTGGCACTATTGTTATTCTTCCTCTTTGTCATTCTGCCTCTCTATCTGTCTATTACAAATCCTTGGCTCTTTCTAAATCTTTCACCTGGCTGTCACTGTTTTTTTTTTTATATATATATATCACAGTCTGCCTTTTACTTTTTCCAAACTTATTCTTATCAGTTTTTTTTTCTCTCCTTCCACAATTTTTACCATTACTCTCCTTCTGAGTTCTTACTCTTTCACCATCATCACAACTACTGAACTAACGGGAACCCTAAGTACCACAGCTTTCTAAGTTGGGATGTTTTGATACAGACTCATAATTCAGATTTTAATCTTAACTATCAGCCAAATATCCAACTAGATAATAAATTCTGCCTTTACAGTGACTTCTAATGTGTGCTAAAGGGATTTTTTGATTTGTTTAAAGATGGGGTTGTGTGAACTACTTATCTACAGTGGTCAGCAGGCTCACAGTTTGGAGAAGCATGAAGGATTTGTGGTGGATGAGCCAAGCCAACAGATGCATAAAATTGGAACACCAAAAAAGCTATTTTTTGGCCATAAAGAACTACATAAACCTCAAGGGTTTACAATTATTTTAGCTTAAAAAAACAAAGAAAAAAACAAACAAACAAACAAAAAAATCAAACAAACACACACAAAAATAAAACATATTTTGAAATGTTGTACCACATTACTTTTTCATCACATGATTATTTATACCGAAGACCAACCATGATGCATTTCAGTCAGTGGTTTGTGGTAAGTAAAGCATTGCAAAATGAACTGTATTACATCGCTTACAAATATCAACATGAATATATTATGTTTGTAATGTGTCATCACGCACTGAAAATCACATGACTACAAGTAACAACTTGTATCACATAATAGCAAAAATGTTCCCCAATCACACACGTACAAAACTTGTTTTTTACAAGTGAAAACATTTAAATTTCCACATATGAAGTTCACATAATTATTTTTTTACAAATGTACATGGGAAACATGTGCAAAACATGTGTTTCACAAATGCCATATGCTAATTTAACAGGTTGTCACTTGGGAAAATGTGATTTTTACATGTAAAGTTTATGTAGTTTTTCTGTAAGGGATGAACTCATTTGGTGCAGCTGTTTCATGCAAAGATGGCAATTTATGGTTCATAAAGTCACCATTTGCTTTAAATGGTAGGACATTTGTAAAGTTTAAAATTGTACAAAAAAAAAGTAAACATCTATGTGACCCCACTTTGAACAGTTAGCATGGTTTATCTGCCAGAAATGATCTTCATGCTTCCATGTGTTTTTGTTTTTGAGAGCAAAGTTACTGCTCTCTTTTGCAGAGAACACTCTAACAACTCAAAAATACCACCCGCCACCTGGTCTAAATCGAACTAGAATTGGTTGAATGGAAAAAGGCTAAGCACAGTAGTTTCTTAATTTGATGCTGATTTAACTTAAAAGCATTAGGAAATGTGGAACACTGGCATCCAAATTCCTTTTTTAAGATGAATAAAACATAGACAAACTCAAACGTTAAAGAAGTTGTTCTACAGTGTGTGAAATATGTAGATTGTTAGTCATAACATTTGGTTATTTCCATCACATTTGCTTGACAGCATTGTGCCAACGTGGATTAACAAAAAAACAAAACAAACAAAAAAAAAATCAGTGACCTAAGCATCTATGTTTGTGTCTTATCAGTTTTTAGCATTTTTTGATCTTATTGGTGCTACTTATTTTATTTTATATTCTTGCTAGCACTGTATTGCTCTGCATCCTATTTTGCACATCTTCCTGCTTTATGATGCATTTCTTTTATCTAGGATAAAACGTAAAAAAAATAGCATACTAAATTATGTAGCAGTTGCATTTATGAAGGACTTCTAGCTAATGACTAATGTGCAGTTTTTGTTTCTGGTGTAACAAAAAAAAAAACATTCAACAGAAAAATCTTTTAATGTAAAACAGGATCATTCATATTTTCCCTTTCTGAGTAAGTCATTTTAAACACACATATGCATATGCATGCTCACTTTTTGTCCACATCTCCATTTATTTGCCCACCCTTCCCCCTCCTCTTCATCTCTTTGCTCTGTAGCAGCTCTAATTGCGATCAATTAGGAAACTTCAGAAGGCTGAAATAGGAGCTGTGACAAGGGGCATCCGCTGAGCTGGCAGGGAGGGAGAGAGAAAAAAGAAGACTGAGAAAAAGAGAGGTGGAGGAGGAATAAAGGGAAAACCATGGTATAGCAGGAGTATAGGGCCTGGGAGTGGCAGGAGAGATGACTCCAAGTTGGTGCCGAGAGATGAGCTAATGGTAATAGCATGATTCATGCAGCCACGGCAGCTGAAAGTCACATCGTTTTTCATGCCAGGTATCGATTCCTGACAGTTTCTTGTTAACTTTGGAGGCATTGAATTCAGAATGACTCAAACATCACCGTGGTAAAGGGTTAGGGTTGTAATCCCATTTAACTTGTATTCTGTTGGACTACTAAATGATGCATCATAGTCTAAATCCTCAACATGCCAGCTGGACAATCAACAAGGTTGTATATTAAGTTTAGGAAGGAAAAGAAAAGTTGCTCTATAACATAAATCCAGAATTTGTTCTGTTGGAGAGGTTTTGTTTGATTGCATTTTGCATAAAAGTCACTAAGAAAAATGTTTACGCTATTTTTTTTTAATATAGGGATAAAAAAGTAAAAAAAAAAAGAAAAGTAAATCAGTGACTCAACTGTAGAAGTCAGTCAATCAATAAATTGTCAACCCTCATGTTTTTTTAGCATTAGGCACCAAAACCTTCTGGCTATGTTTAGAAAATCCCCTGGCTTGAAGTAAAACAGTCAGTCTTTGCCACACATTAAGACATATTATTTCCCAACAATATCTAACCACACCAACAAGATATCTATCAATAAACATAACTGTACAATCCATACGTTTCTTTAAGCACTGGAACAAAACATGTTGCAGACAAAAAACAATTCCTTTGATTCATATATGTCGCTTTAAAGTTCATGCTAAGTACATAGAAAGATATATAATCTATGTATATCTACATGAAACAAAGTAGAAGTAACTAGATCTAGGGTCAAGGCAAAAATAAAGGACACTTTTCTGAGAAGGAAGCAAGTGAGATAGGGAATACTCAAATGGTAATTTACATATTATTTATTTGTTGTGCACCTCATGTGAAGGACATTCCAGTTTGTCTTGCTGTGAAGAAAATGAAAGGAGAAATATACATTCTGAAAAAAAAAGCGGTTATCGGTACAATTGTACAAGGGACCAGGCATAGTCTGGTGACTGGATTAAGGCAGAAAAGCGATACACATACTTATATCAGTGATGACATGGTATGAGCTCAGCTTTAAATATAATACAGAATTTGGTAAAGACACATAAGTATTTACTTATTTATTTGTTTACTTATTTTTTATTTATTTATTTACTATATTTGTTTACTATATTTATACAATAGTTAATAATAATTTAAAGCAATACAAAATATTTATGGCAATATAATCAGTTTACAGCTGAAAAAAAAAGTCTTGACCCATCAATACTATAACTAGAGAGAGGACCAGAAACTGGAGGTTGAAGCCACCATGAATGACTGCTCCCTGGTGGCTGGCAGCAGTAGAATTTTTAGATCCCCCACCTCGATGTAAAAGAATGGGACTTTTGCCTGACTGAAAAATTAAAATACACTTCGGATAAGTTTTTCAGGCATTGATTTTTGTTGTTTCATGTAATTCTTACCTTGCTGCTATATGTTCAAATATGCATATTTCCCATACATTTAATTTCAATTACTCAATTGAGGATTAAAGAAAAGTGTCATGTTACACTGTGATTAAAAGTGTGACAGTCTATTAGCGAGTTGGGAGTGTGTGCAGGCGGGACTTTTGTATTAATGTTACATCCCCCTGTTCCTAGTGCGCAGTATCTGGCTCCAAAAATAAAAAAGATGGCAGCTCCCACAAAAATGGGCTTTGTGGCTTCAGTTCTAAAAACTGGGAGAAGGTGGAGACACTTTGTCCATCTTAATTAATGTTGATGTCTTTACCTTAGAATTATGAAAAAAATATTGCATGGTCCTAATGATGTAATTACCTAAACAAAAAGGGACGCAGATACTAAAACGTAAAACGTAAGTGACTGATAGCATTTTAAAACTTACAAACAAATGAAAAAGTAAGAAAAAAAGAAGTTTATAATCAGTCAAAAGCCCCAAACTCAACTTTGCCTTTTCTCACTATGAACTAAAATCTGGCCACATTCTGCAGGACATTTTTGGGTGAACAGTTTTTGAAGAAGAACAAGGAGCTTGCAGTTTGTCAAGTATTCCCACCCAAGGCGAAGCTTATAAAAAGCATTATTATCCAGAAAATTTCTTTCACAGAAAAGACAGCGTGCTGGTTGCCTTCAGCTTTCTGAAGAAACAGCAAAAGAATGTTTCAAACGCCTCAATTCTACAAGATTCATGTCATTTTTTGCAGAGCTTGACTTGCAGATAAAAATAGGCTTGTAAATAAACCAACTGGTAATTTGGACGGCTCTTGTCAAAGATACGGCCGTGTGTCTGTAGCCTTGGGTTTGTTAAGTGTTTCTGTTCTTGATATGTACACTAGAAACTGAGAGCCTCTGGTCTCTTGTTTAGCTGGCTTTGCCTTGGGGGCATAACAGACCCTTTTATCTTGTCACCCTAATGTATGTGTGTATTTGTGTGTGAGGCAGAAAGACAGAGAACGAGAGAGAGAGAAAGCCAGTGAGGAGAAAGGAGGATCAATACTAAGCCGTCAGGAGGTCTGCCAGTCCCAGAGAGAGAGGGAACAGGACACCCAGCAGAGAGTGGGAAGGGAGACAAAGTGAGGAAAAAGGGAGGAAGGGAGGGAAGAAGTAGGAAAGGAAGAGGCTGAGGAGAAAAAAATGTGGAGAGATGGATGAAGAGCAGAAAACTAATATAACAAGTGGGATGGAGATGAGAAAATGGATGGATGTGGGGAGTGATACAGGAACCAGGTAATGGAAAAACAAGGAGAAAAAGAATAATGCAGGTGAAGAGATTGTGAAAGAAGTGGGAATTGTTGTGATACAAGTTGCAACAGGTGAAAATTAGACAACAACCAAAGGAGCACCTAATCCTATTTTATTCCCGAAGTTCTCGTTTCTTTTGGTAGAAAACCAAAAGAATATCCTTTAAATATCCTTTATTTTCCTCCATTTTGCAGCATGGAATACCTATTTATTTTATTGTGGTTTTAAATACCATATTTATATAAACTAAAGTAAACAATTAAATGCCGATGCTGTCCACAATTTCAAAACAAGAAAAATTGTGTTGCATTTGTCTTGATGTTGAATCTTAATTAGTTATTTGGTTAAAACACTACTGAACAACAAATGTTCTTATAGAAAAAGCAAATATTTACTGTCTATCAAACTGTCATGTTTCATATCAAAATCAGGAAATATATTTCCTGAATCACTTTGTGTTTTACCTAAGAATATCTTCTTGATTATCTGCAAGGAATCTTGCATAAATTATTCAACTCTTATCTTGGAATTACCCTATAATAGAAAAACAGGCTCTATCAAAATGTCTTATGTCAATGAAAATGTCAAACTTCACTTCATTTCTTTTCTATTATTTTTTTCAATGTCTGTTAAAGGGGGTTTTATTTTCACCACTGTATCTCAAAATGCCGTGTAAACTGAGGTTTCCTCTACAGGGATTAACTCCAACAGAGCCACTCTCACCTAAAAAGCACCTCCTTGCAGAAACAAAGACAAATCACAACAAGTATTTATAACATTCATTTTGATGCATAATTCAGTGAACATAAACATCAGATGAGGAGGAAAAAGTGAAACTGTTTCCCACAAGAGCTAAAAGCTTTGACTCGACACCTATAATGAATATTTAAACTCTGACCTCGCCCCGCATATCTCTATAAATGATTTATTGTTCTTCCTTCTACTTGTCTATTTTTATACCCTTTGTCTTTTTTTTGTCCAAGATTACTGTTTGACCTCTTTTTATCTTTCTCTTTCTTTTTCTGACACATTTGTTTCAGTAGCTGCCTTTTAAAAAAAACTAGACAGATATCATTGGGTTTTGAGCCTGACAGCTGCAGAAAAATTTGCTAAAAGTAAAGTTAAAAGAAAGAATAAAAGAAATGATGTTATCTGTGAATTATCTGTGAATGTCATTGACTGTAATTATCTTTCCACAGTATATTTCACTGGGCGATGATTAAATGTCCTAATGGGCCCTGGGAACAGTATTATTTAATGTAAGAGAATAAAATGGGGAATGATACCCTATTATTATTAAATGTGTTCAAGATGAGGAATTTGAACTTTGAGTTTCATTTTACTTGGGCCAATAATGACCCAGGTTTCTTAATGAAAGAAATGACTTAAGTAATAACACAGTTTTTCAAAGTGAAACAAAAAAGATGTAATGAAGTGTCTCCTCCTTTGTAAAACTTTTTTTTTGGTTTGGTTTGGAGCAGGACAGTGAAATTAGCCTTTTATGATTTATAACAAAAAATGTATAATGATCTTGCTAATTTGTTTGTCACAGTAGTGCAAAAGATTAAAACAAAAGATACATTTTAAATGTACAACAATTGTCTTCATTCAGTTGTTGTTGATGTTTGCTAATACCCACTGATAATCTTTATTTCACTTATATTGCCATCCAAATTCTAAAAAACAAACAAAAAACAAACACTGTTTGGTTTAAAATGACAACTGACTGAGGTGAACGATGTATCAATGAGAGATAAAAAGAAAAAATCCCTTGTTTATCACACCATTAAATGCAAAAAATAAGTTCCCAGAAATCTTTAACTGGGATCTGGGATTTAATTGAACAGGTTGAGTTTTAAACCCAAATCTTTATAGAAACCTAATAAACAGGCAAAAACTGTTGTTGTGTTGTTATTACTTGTAGACACCAGGCTGTCTAATATTAGATATATTCAATGCTGAAGACCAACAGCTTCATTTATAACAGAATATGCCTTTGCAACCTGCATCACTCTCTGTCTGTCTCAAGGTTAGGGCTCACAAGGGAGGAGAGGCATCAGGTTACACTAATGCATCATGGCTGCTGGAGGATGCACACACCTCGTCACACACTGTCTCACCCCATCTCTCTTTCTCTAGCACACACCCTTTTGAGCTGATACCCTTGTTCAGGTCAAAAGCATGTTTAAGACCTTCTGTTGTAGTGATCCTGCTACCTGCAGGAAAAAAAAGCCTTTTGTTTCACAAAAAAATAAAATGTCTTCAAAAACAAGCCGTACCAAAATTGTAGAAGGCTGGACTGAGGGTTATCAGTGAAGCTGCACATTCTTGTGAAGTTGAATAACTATGATGGCCAACCTGGAACCAAACAATTTGGTAGCACTTCATTTATACTACAAATGCTTCTGTGATTTTTGCAAGCATGCTACTTGCTCTTTTAAGCCTTTGGCTTTGTTTTTAAAACTGATTAACTGTGTTCATTCGCGCAAATAAAATTAGGATTTCAACAAAACCAGACAAAAGTTTAGTTGGCATTATTTCAGTAGGTCAGCATAAAATTCACATTCTACACATCATTATAATCAGATTGGATGATGCATTTCTTTTTACAATATTGCATGCGTTATTGTCTTTTTTGTCTGTTTGGTTTTTTTAGTGTCAGTCACAATGTAGAGATGTCACAGTTATTCAGTAGGTCATCTAAATTGCCTCAAGCATGCGCTTGTGTGGTGCTAACACCTACTCTGGCAGCACGACGGCTTAGTGGTTAGCACTGTTGCCTCACAGCAAGAAGGTCCTGGGTTGGACCCGAAGTCTTTCTGTGTGGAGTTTGCATGTTCTCCTCGTGTTTGCGTGGGTTTTCTCCGGGCACTCCGGTTTCCTCCCTCAGTCTAAAAACATGCACGTTAGGCTGCCTTCAGGCCCAGGTCTCCCTTGAAAAAGAGATCTGAAAGCTCAATAGGACTTGCCTGGTTAAATAAAAGTTAATAATAAAAATCCATTATTATTAATAATAATAATAATACAAACTCTCTTAAAAACAAAAGCCTGGATAACCTCCTCCATCGCATCTTATATAAATATTTTTTAAACATTTTGTTGGTTTCTCAAGTGTAAGTTATTGTGCATTTGACAGTTTAAAGATCTATCTCTAATTATGGATATGCTGTTGCAACAAGACTTTATGGTAAGCATGTTTATTATTTATTTTTTGTGATGAAACAAACAAAATACTCACTTACAGTAAACAGATAAAAATAGCACTTGTTCTGACAGTGATATTGGGCTAAATGAACAGAGTCTCCTCTAAGGGATTCCATAATAAATTAAAATCTCCACTGGAAGACCGACCACTGACCTCTAATTTTAAGAAAAGACCAAAGTGTTACAAGGGTCTTTCCTCACCCTCGCACACATGTACATTCAGACACAAACAAACCCACTCTCCCATTCAGACACACACACACTCTCTCTTATTCCCAAGTGTAGTGAGAAGGCCTTATTGTGAGAGCCCAGAGGAAATGCAGACACAGCAGAGGACAGGCCATCCATTGATCTGGGTATAGCTGCTCTCCTTCTCAGGCTGTCTTTTTTCTCTTGTTGCTATCCCACACTCTCTGCTTTTTTTTTTGTTTCTATCTCAACCCTTTATTTTTATTTTTTTTCAAATTTCTATCCCTCTCACCTTCATGTAGTTCTGTATTCCTGTGATCCACCACCCCCTCTTTCATTATGTCACAACTTTATCTCTAGTCATTTCTATTACCACTCTCTCTTCTTCTGCATCTTTGTATCTGGTAACCACACTCTATCTGTGCTTCTGGCTGTGTTTCTGGTGCCATATCTCTGTTTATTATTTGTGTCTGCCAAAAATAACCCATTCTTCTTCCACTGTCTCTTTGTTATTCCCTCCACACCTCTTCAGCATCATGTCCTTCTCTCAGATGACTATTTTTATTTTACCTTCTGATTCTTTCTGTCTCCTATTATTTAGAGTATTTTTAACAGGGAATATTATTTGTGAAAGACTGAAAGAAAGTATTATAACGATAAAGGGCAAAAGGAGGTCACAACATTGTAGAAAGAAGCAAGAAAATAAAAATAAAAAAGAAAGGCATGCGAGGTGAAAGTTATAAAAGAAAATTAAGCTAGTAAAAATAAAATGCAAGGAAGTGTGTAGAGAAAAGAAGGAAAAACTGAAAATAAAAACAAAAATGATGGAAATAGGGAAACATAAAAACCAAGCACACTGACAGAAAGCAGTGACAGGTAGGTTGCATGTCAAGGTGAGTTGTGGGTAGGATAAAGCAAACACAGCTGAACAGGAGAAAGTGATGCAGTGAACACACTTCACAACCCTCAAGTGACTGGTAATCCTCAAATCTCTCCTCTTCTCCACATACTTCCCATTCCCTTCACTTCATCCCTTTCTGTGCTTTCAAAATCTACTCTTCTCATCCTTCCATCACCTTTTTCTTCCCTTCTTTTATTTCAGCCACATCCCCTGCAACCCCCACCCTTCCTTTCCTTTTTCCGTGCCCCTGCTCGGTTCCTGCTGGACAGGCTTTTTATGAGAGCCATGTGGACCTCCCTAATGACATGAGGACCTGCGTGTGTTTTGTTGAAGGTGCTGACATGTGCATGTGTGTTTGTGTGTCTGTGTGCGTGTAGTCAAAGTGCTGACACACCGGGTGTTTGATGGAGGTGCTGACGTGCCTGATCGTGGTATGGTTCTCCTATACTGAAGTTGTGCCGACAGCATTTTACCTTTGTAAAGTCCAGTAGGAGAAATGGAGCAATGGGGGAGGACAAGTGTTGGACCAAAAGAGGGAAGAAGAGAAAAAGGAAAAAAAGAAAAAAAGATTGGGGATTTGCTGAGGGTGGGAGGCACAGAGGATCAGAATGTTGAAAAGTGAAAGGAATTTACTGTTGTGTACCTTGTACTTTTTGTTATCTATGTGGCTTTGTGCTAGAAAGCAGAGGCACTGAGCTCCGCTTTGAATTGTAGGAACAGGAATACTGCAGGTTAGTTGCAGAAAGGCAGATTGAAAAAATGTGATGTGGCAGAGATGATGAGGAAAAAGGAGGAAATGAAAGAGAAGGCAAAAAAGGGGAAGACCCCTTGGCATTAACAAGGTGTTTGAAATATTATGTTTCAGGCTCTGAAGGTGGTACAGATATGCAAGGACACTAAGATAGATAGAGAATGAAGATTAGTGGGGGTATGTTACAGTGATACGAGTCATTTTGGGAGATTTAAAAAGCATGATTGGGACTTCTGGTGTTGCCTAACACTCTCCTTAACTGAAAAAGAAACCACTACCTGCCTAAAAGTTTTTTGTTTTGTTTTGTTTTTTTTATATAGTTTTTAGTCTAAATCTAAAACAAACATTTTCTACACTTTTGGGTATTAAAAAAGCTGTTTAAATCTTTACCTAGTGCCACTTCTCATTTAGAAGTTAATTACAATGTAGAAAAAGTACATTTTATTAGGATTTAGTAAGAGATTAAAAACTATACAACAAAATAGTGTAACTATGCACTTCTAAGGAATTCAAAGTAGATTATTGCTTTATTACTTTAGTATAAATAACATGGAGAGTTTAATCAATCTTTAATCTTGATTACCTTCTTTCTTAATGTAACAAGAGCTATCATAATGTGACATAACTTACTAAAATCTGCTGGACTATTCAGTATGATTACCATTATTGTCCAGATGTTGATCATTAAGACACAATACTGTATATCTTTGGAAATTGTTGAAAGAAGAACTGGAATTTGGCTTTTTTTTCCATTTTCTTTTTTTACAACCACAAGTGTCACCCTCTACTGATCAATAATGAAAGTGCATGTTTAAGTTACATTTCACATGAGCATTTCCCCCCTCCAACAAGATGTACAGTCTTTTTTTAATATGTTCAGTTTTGGGGAGGGTGAGGACATGAGTATAGGAAAAAGAAAATAAAAAAAAATATAGTGACTTTGTGTTTCCGCCTTTAGCTTGTTAATTTATGTCTGATCTCAGTAGTGTAATTTCCTTTAGATTTCTCTCATACATGTAATAGTTTTGACAATCAGGCTTTATTCCATCATTGCACCACACACTGTAGAAATGATGTCAA
This sequence comes from Kryptolebias brasiliensis, assembly GCA_028566095.1. Lineage (NCBI taxonomy): Eukaryota > Metazoa > Chordata > Actinopteri > Cyprinodontiformes > Rivulidae > Kryptolebias > Kryptolebias brasiliensis. The sequence goes on from JAOXNZ010000038.1 coordinate 21,057,011, forward strand.
GCATTTCAATACTATCAGCTGCAGTATTACTCCAAAAAGAAAAATGCATAAAATGCATTTAAAGTTGAAAAATGCTACATGTTTCGTACCCATGTTTTTATTTATTTATTTTTTAACTATCAGAATACCAAGAATATCCAAGATGAATTTTGCCTCAGCACAATTGTGCATTTCTATGAAACTAGCACTCCCCTTGTGGTCTTGAAGCAATCTCTGAAGCACAGAATGTCTTTGATGTTCTATAAAAATGTTTGTAAGATGAAAGGAAGAATTCAAGAGACCAGTGATTTATTGTAACAGAAACCTTGAAAGCAAAATACAATAGAGAGCTTGCAAACACTCAGCACTGATCAAGGACAAGCTATTTGTACAAAGTTTAAAAGGAGGAAAATTAAAGCATAGTTATGGGTATATGTCATGCATATGTCCTCCAAATTTTGATAACTTATATTTTATTAAGAAAACAAAGCATCAAGTATTTTATGTATACTTAAATATGGTTTCCAAAGTTTTATAGGTAGCACTTGATCATTCACCAGGGTGGACATATATAATTATTTGTTTTATTTTTAAAGAACCAAATTTAATGTGACTTGGTGACTAGATTATTATCAAAACAAGAACCCATTCAATTTTGGTGGAGATTAGCATCATTTACAATGAAACTGCAATATACTGCATTGGCTTTGATAGATTATGTGATTCTAATCAGCATTCCTTTTCTTCCAAATACTGCTTGAGGTAGGAACAATCAATATTGAATTCTAACACAATAACCCTTTCAAGTCGTTTCTGTGTTAATACATTTAGTGAAGATTCTAACAAATTAGGATTTATCACTGCACATTTGTCTGAATTTTAGGCTAATGCATTTAGTCTCCCTTGAAGTGTCTATTGATGCAAATGTAAAAAAAAAATAAAAATGAGATTAAATTCTAGCACTGTAAAGTACCCATTGCGTCTGCAGTGTTGGGACCTAAACACTGGTGTAGGAACTATTTGACAGCACAGCTAGTTAAGAGTGATTGATGCCTGCAGCTCTCTCAGCTGTTGAGGAGAGATGAGGGAGAGCAAGCGATGCAAATCGGATTGGAAACTGCCTGCTGGCATCTGACTTCAAGAATGGTGATTAAAAACACATTATGACAAAGACAACATCTGGTGGTTCATTTGATGTATCAGCCAAACAGTGGTTTAGGTGCTACATTACCTTGGTAGAGGGTGCACAAAAGAAGAAATCCATCCATCCATCCATCCATTTTCTTTAACCGCTTCTCCATTCCGGGTCGCGGGCAGCCGGTGCCTCAAAAGAAGAAGAAATATGTGCAAAAATTAAAACTGAGTTGCAAAAAAACAAAACGAACATGTCAGCGTTGTGTTGCTGTTTTATGTTTTGTGAACAATTCCTAACTAATGATTTTTACGTTCATAGTTTTCCCTAACTTTTTGAATATTAGCTTTCAAAATTAAAAGAACATTTGCTTTTTAATGTTAATTTGTGCATTATTTTTTTGAGTAAAATCAACTGTTTTAGTTTGTAAATGAAGGTGTTTTTTGTTTGTTTGTTTTTTGTT
>JAOXNZ010000038.1:21070730-21081472 GCA_028566095.1 Kryptolebias brasiliensis
AGCCAGAGAGAGAGAGAGAGAGAGAGAGAGAGAGAGAGAGAGAGAGAGAGAGAGAGAGAGAGAGAGAGACAAAGAGAGAGACAAAGAGAGAGAGAGAGAGTTTCTGGAAAAAAATCCCATTATAAATTCATTCTTTTTCATTGTGTCAGAGTTGGGTGAGAGATAAACTTTTAAGAAAAAACAATGAATGAACACAGCTGACACATTAACTGATTTATTTCCCTTGTTTTAGTAATGCCATCTGCAATATGCCTCCCAATTAAAACTTCCAAACAGGTGCTTAAATTTTGTCATTTACAAAGCAGATTCAAGAATACAGTTGAAGTGACATCCAGTCACAATTTCAGTGAGCTATAACATTTGTTATGCTAACTTTATGGAGCAACTACGCAGTTACATTCATCACAAAGAGGTTGTTTTGAAAGGGGTATGGTGTAGGCAGATGCAATGAAATGGCAGTAAAGAAAAATGGATGAATGAAGACATTGAGACCATGGATACCACATTTAATTTGTTCATAATTTGCAAAATGATATATAATGTAGAGCTGGGGAGAGAGTTGAGCAAGGTCAGGACCAAAAAAAAATAATAATAAGTTACACTGCAGAAAAAAAGACTAGAGAAAATAGAACTAAGGGGGAGGAAAAAAATAGTTTATTCTTGCTGCACTCGCCAGACAGCTGAGAATCTGTGAGCCAGAATGGCCACAATCAGATTTTCCACAAAAAACTGTAGAATTTTATTTGATTGTCTGCCATTATAGATAAGTGCAGTATTTTCACTAAGACCCTTTTCTTTCGATAACGACTTGTCCCTCTTCCCGAGAGAGGTGAAAAGAGGCTGAGTGAGACAGATAAATAAAGAAGAGGATGAGAGGGCTCTCATTGTTATTAGATCTGTTGATGTGAATCCTAAATTATTCTCTATCTTCTGTGCCTTATCCAACTTCTTTAGAAACATTTTATTTATTTATTTATTCATTGTTGTTGTTTTTTTTTTCAATAATTGAGCTCTTAACTCTAAACTTACTTCTTATTTTCCCTGTTTTCTTTGTGTCTTTCACTTCTTTTTTTTCTTTTCTGCTATCCTCCATTCATCTCTTCTACCTTTCAAAGTTAATTGTATTTTTATCAATAATAAAGCAGCTGACTAAAAAGTATTGGTGCCAATATAAACTGATGACATCTGATGCCTTTCTAGTCATGGTGCTGCTAGTGTGTTCATCATAATTCACAATCAGTGCCAAGCATTAAATTCCATAAAGGGGTAAAGACATCAGAGAAGCTTTAGGCCCTGACACAAACTGGTCTCAGTGGATGTTCCAGCCATTTATCTGTTTTATGTACTTGCTTAATCCTCTTCAGGGTTGTGGGGATTTGGTGCCTTACCCAGCAGTTAATAGGCAAGAGGTGGGGTAAACTCTGGACAAGTTGCCATTCCATCTCTGGGCCAACACAAAAACACTCTAGACAACCACACACACATACACTCAAACCTATATTCGATTTACAATTGGCAATTACCCTAATATGCCTGTTTTTTAGACTTTGGGAGGAAACCAGAGAAAACTGACACAGCTGCAGAGAAAACATGCAGTGAATGACTAATACTAGCCCTAGTCTATTACTTTTAGTAGTAAAACATTAATTAGCTGTTTGACCAAATTTCTCCAATATTTTCATTGCAAATGTAAAAATAAAAAAATAATAATAAACTAAAAACTCTTACTGCCAGTGTTGTTATTTCAGCATAGAGCACGCATGTTTAATTTAGCACCTTCATGAGTGGCGTTAATATTTTCTGTAAACTTTGATCTTAACATGGGTGTTTTTTAGCTGAAGAGCTTGAACTGAAAGTGGCTCATTCTGTCAATATGATCTGCATAGTGGCAAATAGCTGCTGCAAACTGAACAACTTAAGGTTAAACCTTAGCTACTTCATGCAGATGGGAGTCACAATATTTCACCTTGAGGGTATGAGCTGGTAGTCTGTGTGTGTGTGTGCTGTGCACTCAGGCTATAAGAGACGCCATCTTTGTGGGGTCCTTTATTGGTAAAGTACATACCCTTCTCACACAATTTTAATTTATCTGTAAAACCTTAAATGACTGTTTTGCTAAATGATGTGCCTAAATAAAATCTTTTTTATATATTTTTTTAAGTAGAGCATAAACCTAGTGGCGTTAAAAAATGGGTGTGATCAGACTTTTTTATGGGGTAAGTTATACACATGAATTAATTCAGTTTAAACCTGCCTGATCCATTTGTGAAACATGAACTTGCACAATACTATTATTTTACCTAAGATGTGTCATGATTTCTGACTTTAAGATTATCATACACTGAAATCACAGGTAATAGACATTACTTCTATCATTATTTGTCCCTTATTACAGAAATTTCGTGACCTCAGTCTGATTTTCTGTTTTAAATAGAAGTAGACTTGACCATCTCAGTGCATTAAGTGAATGCAATTTTTCTTGCCAGTTTATTGTTTATAGACAGATAATTCAGTGTTTAAAGAGGTCCTATTTAAGACTTTTTGTTAATGACAAATGAAATATTAAAATCTGTGGTTGACAGTGCAGTATATTTCTTTGTCTTAATTGGAGTCATTACTCCGAAATGTGGACCCAAAATGATGATTGGTTCAGGTCAGAGAAAAAGCCAAGAACTATTAGGTCCTGTCAGAAATGGTTAGGGTGTTAAAAAGTCTTTCTGCTTCCTTCATGGGGTTTTCTTCCTAAATCTCTCGCCTGTGCTTCCCTTAATATAAATCACTCCTCTCATGAAAGTGCATTGATAAGCCTGTTTCCTTTTTGTGGATCAGCTGCCGGACTGTTCAATGAGTGTCTTGAGGCTGAAAATGCAATAAAATGTGATGTTTGGCTTATTCCTCTCAGATAATCAAGCTGCAGCTATTGTAAGTTGCAGTAAAGAAATGATTGGAAAGTGAAGAAAACATGAAAATAATGAAGTTTCTTTCAAACTAATTTGTGGTTCATTAAAAAACATGAAAATTTAAGTACAGATAACCTACAATTTTAATGTACTTTTGATCAATCGTCTTTCCTTTTTAAAAAAAAAAAAAAATCTTTCTGAAGGTTGCTGGGGTTCAGAGAATCAATAGATCACTCAGGCTGCAAATGTATTATCTTACAATGAAAGAGGAAGAGAAGAGACAGGAAGGGAAGAGGAAAGAGGGGGGATGAGGACGAAGGAAGAGAGGAGAGAGAGTAAAAGGAAATATGATGGGAGGAGGGGGATGTAGCTGAAGTGAAGAATGAAGGGTACAAAGAGTGAGAGTAAAGCATGCTAGATGCTTCCAGCTAGGCAGTTTTAAAAGTGTAGAAAAAAAAAAAAAAAGTTAGTAGAGGTGATCAAAAAAGAACCATAGACAATAAGGATGTAACAAGACTACAATGTCTCAAGATGTCTTCTGAAGTTGACTGTTTAGTTAAATTATTACTGAAGATGTTCCTTCCATTTTAAATTGTTTGTGTGGCAGCAGTTTAAACAAACATGTCAGGCACAAAGACCAGCAAAGTCATGTCACTCAAGCACTGTTGATTACGCAGCTTCTCCGCCCTCCTGCAGCCTCTGCAGCTACGTGCTGAGAGGAAGAGTCTCTGTAGCACATTTGTTTCACACAATAATGCGGCAACTTTGAAGCTAAGAAAGTACAGTTTGAACCTTCCTTTAATCCATTCCAACTGAGCGGAAAAGACGATCCAACTTTGAGGTGGAGCTTGAGGTGAAATATAAGTGGACTGTACCACTTACTGAATCCTCCATTCACTCTCCATGCAAGCTGTTTAATCATCTCTGTGTTTGTCAGTGTGGGCAACATTTCTCTGTGTTGAAATTAATAATGAAAAACACAAAGGAGTTTCATTCTAATGTGAGATTCAGTTCTGAGAGTTTTCACAACCCAGACTCTTAGAGAAACACCTCTGTAGTTTTCCTAGCTACAAAGTATCATCTTGAATTTGCCCATAATTTGTGTCTATGTTTTCACATTTAATTTTAGGGTGAAATGTTGGCAGCTGTTTGAAAATATTTGCTGTTTTGATGGCATTTTTTGATGGCGTAAAAGGTTTTCATTAGAAACTAGTAAAAAGGGACATAAGAAATTAATATTTTATTTAAAAGCTTCCCAGTAAGTTGTCACGATTGATAAATAAAATATATTGAGAAAAGTTAATTTTATATTTGTGTATAAATATTTTGAAAAAAGGCATCTGAAAAAAACATTACAAGTTTTTTTTAGTTTGTTTTGTTTGTTTTTAAATCCTGGACATTATAAAATTACAGTAAGACTGTTTCCGTTCATAAGTGAAACTGTGATACCATTCCTTTGTGACCTTATGGTGATTGAGTAAACACAAATCTGTTTTGTACCTGTACAAGATGCTTTATTTGATCTATTTTGCTTTTAAATCTGTTGTGAACGGATAGATGTCAGTCTGCAAAGAGTTGTTCCTAAAGTTTGACATCCAAGCGGAGGAGGAAAGAATCGGGAAGTTCATGTAGGGGCAATAGAGTCAGCTAAGCAGAGTGATTTGAATGCAGAAGTAGCAACAACAAAGATGAGGAGAACAAGCAGTGCATGTGAAATAAAAGAGGGCACAGCTGTTTAGAAATGTGGTTAATATTTATTTCATTTGTAAAATATAGCCATCTGCTTGCCCAGTGTTGAGGCAGAAATGATGATTCTTTTGGTCACCAGTTATCAAAATGCGTGGTCCATAAACTGTGATGGGTATCAATACCTCAGTAGAGATCACAAGGAAATAAATCCTGCTTTGGTATTGCTTTGATGCCATTTCTCATTTCTCTTTATCTGCGTTGCCTTACACTCCGCCATATTTCTAAGACAGAGCCAATTTATTATAAATAGGGTTCAATGAACTATTTCATTTTTTCATAAAACAAGATTTTAGTTATTCTACAGAGCCACGTCATGCAGGTTTGGTCAAAAATAAATAAATTATGCATGTCTCACTTTAATAAATATGACAGCGAAACTAAATGAACAATTTAACATATTTAAACTCATCTCCTACTTAATAAAGTCATCATCACAGTTGTTTTGTTTATATGCTCACACCAAAAGTACACTAGTAAAAAGAAAATGTACTTCCTTCAAGATGACTTTAAGGGGAACTATTTTTTTCACACTCACAAACACACATATAAACACACTTCTACACAGGCAGACAGATCAATATAGTTTCATTTCACACCTTCTGCAGCCAAAATTCTCCATTGTAGGGGCAGCAAAACACACATAGAGACGAAATACGGAAGTCCAACATAGAGAGACAGATGGAGGGTGCAAGGTGGGTGTCAGACAAAGTGGTACAAATGGAGAGCTGCATCCCAGTGAAGGTGTTAGAGATAGAAAAGTAAAATGTGAAGTTGTTTGGTGGCAGTAGTATCATAGCCTCTGGTGAAATGGTTGTGTGTCACTGGATGTGAAGATCAAAGTGTTTGGAGTTCAAAAAAATTCCCTGCAGGGTTACCCTGTTTCTTACCTTGACATTGATCTGGCTTTCAATTGCCTCTCCAGTATATTTCCTTCTCATTTCTCCACCTCCCCAATAGACATTTTTTTTTTGTTGTTGTTACTTTTTCTTTATTTTTTTATTTGCTGCAAATGCTTAACACAGTCACAAATTACACCTAAGGTATTACCATAGGCCACCATTAGAAACTCAAACTCAAAAAAAATTAATACAGTCTTGTACAGTTATTTACATAAAATTGTATGTTTATTTGCACAACTACTGGCAGCAGCAGCTAGGTATAGCACTCATGTTACAGCCTGGGGCATTTTCCACAGGAATATTGTAATATTTATGCCAGAATAATGGTGCAATATGAAATTGTTGGTATTGTATAGGTTTATGAAATACCATTTGCATAAATCATAAGTCCTTCTAAGTAGGTCCACTTTGGTCTACTTTTGCACAGACTAGATGTTAGCTCATGATAATTAAACTGTATTGCTTCAAACTGAGGTTACTCAAAGTAGTAGTAGGTAACATATTAATTGTTAACCTTTTTACAGAACCCCACTTGAAAATAGCTTAACTAACCCTTTATAAATGCTCTTACATTGGGCCCCACAAAATTTAGCATAGTTATGGGATATTTATTAGAATAGATTATTTCCTAAGTTCTTTTGTGATGTACATGTGCAAACTTTTTATGTTGGGTAGACAAATAAAATCTGCCCTTCCACAGCTGCTCGGCTCATTCTCTTTGCATATGTACATCCCTCTTGTATCTCACTCCACACTGGCTCCATTCCACAGCCTTGCAGACTTTAGAAATCAATATATATGTGTGTGTGCATGAGAGTGTGCTCAAGTAATGGAGTGGGATTTGACAGCAATTGTCAGTCATCTCACATGGGCCACGAAATATAATCTAAAATAGAGCAGCAAAAAGCTGTGAGTGTGCCTCTGCTCATTGAAATGTATGGATAAGGTGGCTTGAAAGCCTTTGATTAACACCCATCTCTGCATTGCCTCTTTCTGAGTCACCTCCAAACATTAAAAACCATTACAGCTCTTTGCCAGTGAATGTTTGTCATGCCATTGTGGTGCTTAACAACACTGCAAGATTACTTATGTTCTGTCATTTTTCATTCTTTCATGTCTCCATTGTTTTAGGGTTGCCTTGTAGCTTATCTTTCATAAACTGGAATTTTGTTAGTGCATATTTCATTCATTTTTATAAACCCAGTTTACATTATTTATTGTGTAGTGTACAGAGTCCAGCAGGATGTTGAGGTGCATCTTTGTCATTGTGGCAAACCCTGATTTTAGTTATTGCTGCGTATCTTTTAGAGATTGATAGCTTCAAACTGTTTTTCCTAAGTGCAAAGTGATAAACAAGGAAAGGAATTGAGGGTTTCATATCCTTTGGAAAAACATTTGAATGAAATGTTATTTAACTTGCAAGCCTTAGCTTACCTAATCAGACAGCCCAAAATCCTCTTGTGCAATAGTGAAATATTTCCTTTTTTTTTTTTCTTAGCTCAATTTGAATGGCATACAATTATTATTTTGACAATATTGACGCCAAATGGCTTATGTAAAAAAAAATCTTAAGCAAAACCTGTCTTAGAACATCTTAAAGTCACCATTCAGTTTCTCCAGTGGGATATATCTAATGAAGAGGATTGTCTATACACATCTGCTACAGATTTACCAGTTTGAGTTTAAAGCTACAGCATTTTTTGCTTTTTGCTGAACCAATCCAACTTGCTCTGCCCTGAATGCCAGGTTTCCTTTCCACCAGGAAAGTATATGTGTGTTAGTTTGCCTTTTTAGCCTCCATATAACTATTTTGTCATATGTGAAGAACCACATACAACATAAAATTGAAGCTTGAAATGTGCAGTTTTCTTTAAATGACACTGGATATTTAAACTCTGTCAAAAGTAAATTCCTATATTATGATCACTATTGGGGATTTGAGTTCATTTTATTGTTTTTGTTGATTTTATTCATTCAATAAGTTTAAGAATGTTTTTCAGCCAGAGAGGTTTCTTTGCTAGTTTTAGGGGAATGGAGTTTACAAATTCCATGTGCGAAAAATTACTTTGAAATTTAGGCTAAATTTCTCAAGTGCTGTTACATAACACTCCTAAACGAGTCCATCTGTGTGTTTTGGTGCGAGTGTTTGTGTGTGCTTGTTTTTTCAAGACTATTAGTATGCGTCGCATTAAATATGTTCTGTCTAGTGTGAGAGTTCTCACAGTGTCATGGATGAAATCCAAAGTGATGAGATGGCATTTTTTAGGGGATTTTGTTGCATGTTAATTGATTCTGTGCTGTTCGTCTATTCGTTTAGCCTATATTTTATTTTCAAATTCCTAATTTTCAATTCAACTCAGTTTATTTTTTTAAACAATTGTAATTCAATGTATTTATGTAGCAAAGAAAAATACCTCATGTTGCTGTATAAAAAACAGGAAGCAGTTCTATTTCTAACCCTGTTACATAAAGTCTAGTTAAAACCAAATTTATTCCAATTTAGTACAGTCTAATTGCTTATGTATTCAATCAAATTCAATTCAGTACAATTAGATTAAGTATTTCTGTAATTATGAAATTAAAATTTGTAAAAAAAAATTGTATAACAATCAAAGCCAACATATTGCACAAAATCAGTTTGATGTAATTACACACTCTAACTAGAGACAGATCTGATCAGCATATCATGAAGGATGACCAAAAGAAGTGGCTTAGATAGATAAATAAACTTTATTTAAAAAGGCAGAATGTACAACTCAAACATAAATGTCACCATTTGATGCACTGTACCAGATTATAGCAAAAGCTAATTCGCATCTGCAGAGCCTTGACAAGTTACAAAAATAGATATACAATGTAATAAGAAAATAAGACAGAAAATATAACACTATAAGTTGCTTTCTAATCACAATACACAAACACACAAGAACAGATTTAATCACTGGCACACACACACAGTCATACAGTTAATGTTTACATACCTGAGCAGTTTTTAGCATTTTTTTCAGATTAGACATGAAAAGTCTCAAAGAGCTGCAGCTCGTCACATCATCAGGCAGTGTGTTCCACTGAAACCATTTACCATTTTATAAACACAAGGCACAAGCTACAAAATAAATTTTCAAAGCTGAAAAACTTGTATTTCTCTAGAATTCTACAGTGGTGGTAGTGCACTGGCTTTTTATCTAAAGGTTTTAGAGTCTGTTCATATAAAGACTCAAGAGGTCTTAAAACTATCACCAGCCTGACCCCAGCGGGTGACACAGTACGACATATGGGATAAAATCATGGCATGCATGAATGTCTTAGCTGCATCAAGTGAGAGACAGTGTCTAATATGTTTAAAATTTTCAAGATTGAATTTAATGACTTTAGTCATATTCTTAACATGCTTCTTAAAGTTCAAATTTGGATCGAGGGTCATATGTCAATTTTTTCCCCTTTAATGAAAATATCAGTACTAGGATATTGTACCATGGTTTTAGAAAAAAAAAAAAAAACATACATTTGGTCTTCTCTACATTTAAAGTCATACACGACTGATCTAGCCAACAGGTGATCCTTTGCAGAGCAGTTGTTAGTTTAGCAAATACTAAGTCAGTTGTTTTAACATGTACATAAACCACAGTATCATCAGCATACATCTGTAAATTCATATCAGCACACTGTTCAGGAAGATCATTAATATACAAGCTAAATAGTAAGGGACCTAACTGATCCTTGTGGGACCCCCATAGGAGGCAGTCACCCAATAAGCTTTATCAAAAAGCAAAGTTTTAAGCCTAATTCTGAAGCTATGGAGGGTGTACACATTCATCATAGGAACTATGTACCACTTTCTCTCTTCTTATTTATGTTGTCTTGAAAAAAAAAAAACTGTAATGCTCTCCTTAGATTGTTAGATTGTTGTCTTTTTTTTTCATCATCTTCTTGTTGTCTAACTTAATCTTTGTCTTCATTTTTCTTTCATTATGCTACCTTTTTGTTTGCTAGTTCCCTCTACCATTCCAGTAGGAGATTTATATTGTTCTGAGGAGTGTGACTGCAACCTTGATGGGATATTTCCCATCAGGTCATTTAGATGCAGCTAAGGTGAACATAAGATGTGCAACAAACGGACCGAGCACAGCTAATGCTTGGCCAAACCTTTGCTTTGTAACAGATTGCCTCACTAATAAACTATGAAAGGGCAGGAGCAAAGTGGTAGGGCCATGTCACTGTGTGTGTGTGTGTGTGGTGAAGTGAAAAGTAGGAAGAAGAGAATGCTAATACTTCTGTCAAGACCTTCATGAGTCAAGTGCTTCCTTAAAACAGCACATAGTAGTTCACATACACACTCCCTGTTAGTTAGCGCTGTACATTACATTAGGATTGTGATACTATAAGGCTGTTGTTTATTTTTCACATTGCCTTCATTGTTTTATTTTTATTTCAGTCATATTTTATATATTTATTTTTTATTTTATTTTTTTGCATGAATAACAACCAGGATGAAAATAGCCACTCATTCAAAATGACCCAGCCACTTACTAAGCAGTCACAATGAATAAATACATTTAATACACTTCATAGTCATGGGCTGTGTGGGTAGTGCCAATTGGAACAATATAATAAGAATTCATGTGATTACCCCAAAACCACCTCAGGCTGAAAGAAATTAAAGTATATATTTTAACCTTTTATTTATTCAGGTAATTTTAACTTAGCCTGAATGTTTCACTCAGCATTGCTTTGAGTCACATTCATTCTGCTATGCATGTTAATGACTTGGAGTCACATTATGAATACAATTCTGTTGTTAGCCACAGGGCAGCTCTATAGTAGCAAACAGAGGTTCAGTACCTGTATCAAAGGCATCTACTTTGCCATGAGAGAAGGGGTCATTACCGATTTATATTCTCCGCCTACATCCGAGGTCTTAAATTTTTGTAAATTCATATACAATAGTGCAGCAGCATCATGGAGTGACAGCATTTCTAATGCTTAAAATAAAGTGCTGCTCCTGCCACCCCTGCTTCACACCTTTTTGCTAAGTCAGCTCTGTGACTACCTGCCTTGGCAGCTCAAGGGTGTAGCAGCAGCTGGTTGACTACAACCCCAAGCCCCCCACCCCCCAAAAACCCACTACACCGCCTATCTGAGCGATAACACCAGGCTCATTGCCAACCCAGGCCTCAAGGTACACAGCTCCAAG
>JAOXNZ010000038.1:21110836-21127437 GCA_028566095.1 Kryptolebias brasiliensis
GTGTGTGTGTGTGTGTGTGTATGTGTGTGTGTGTGTGTGTGTGTGTGTGTGCGGGAAGCGAGGGGGGGGGGGCAAAGAGCAAGAGAAGAGAAAAGCAGAGGTCTGTTTTGAATGAGAAGAGTTTGAAGCAGACAAAGAGGCCAAGCTACTGGAATGTCAACAAGCCAGAGAGAGGGTTCAGTGCATGTGTGTGTACATGAATTTGATTAAATGAGCTCAGGAACTGACAAAACTACGTAAACGCACTGTAAAATCAGTGCAAACATGGAGAAAGAAATGTGCAAGTACAAAGTAGAACACAGATGTGCACAAGGACACAGTAGGGAAATACACATTCTGAAGCACACACATACACCCACAAGCACAAAGACAGACTCCCCTCCTGTGTTGATACCCTGTTTGGAGCTGCGATGAGCCGTGTAAAATGAAGAGCAAACATACCTGGATGTCATTATAGCAAGTCTGCAGACCAGCTTACAGAGGGGCCTGTAGCTACACTTGTGTGTCTGTGGGTGTGTGTGCATGTGTGCATATGCCTTTTATTTGTACAAGTACTTACACATGAAATTTCCTCTTTTGCATGCCTACAGATGAGTGTGCTGCTGTTTCTGAGTGTACTATGAAAATGGCACATTGTCACATTTCTTGTTCTGCATGATGGGGAATGTGACACCAAAATGAATACAATTTAAAAGGTTCTGTTTTTTTTTCTTTTACATTTTCTCATTCCCTTACTTCAGAGTCACTGTTTTATTTATTTATTTTTTTAATCAATTTTCCCATTCTTTTTCTTCCCTCAAAGTGTCCTCACCACACACACAGTCATTCATAACATGTGTTTTGACATTCTTTCTAAACACAAACAAAGCCCCTTAAGTTCTCTCCTTCTGGTTGTCCTGTTTTTACAGCTCTGACATTTCTGCATTTATGTGGTTTCACAACCTAAAACAAAAAGGATGACCTGTCTGTGGCCACAAATGTATCAAAGCATGTGTGTGTGCACAGATTGAGACAATGAGTTTCCAAATGACGGTTAATTTGAGAAACATGACTTTAATTTTTTAAAGTGTGTTTATATTTTTGTGGTTCCAAGTCAGTTATAATCATGATTACAACAGCAATGATAATGATGTCATTCCTCTTTCTCTGCTCGTTGAGTTTTAACTGCCTAGACAGAGAAGACAGATGTGCACTTGCTGTAACCAATGTTAAGTTTCAAAGCACCTGTGCCATAGACAAAGTAATAAAGGAAATAATACAGAAATAAAAAAATAAAAAAGAAGTAGGAAACGACTGACATTTGGGGCATTATAGAAGTCCATCGATTCTGACTATGTCTGCTCTGGCTGGTGCTTTCCACTTGTTATTGACTGTCTGGCGCTACTTTTTTTTCCCCCTTTTTTTTAATAGTGCTGTTGTTTATGTGCTGTACTGGTTATTTCTAGTGCATAAAGAATGTAATGCAATGATAAAGATAAAGGGATTTATGCAAATGTTTCCTGTTTTTTTTTTTTTTTAAAAAGGTTGATGTAATTTTGTGGTTGAACGAGCACATATAAACCCACTGAGTCAAATCCACCTAAACTGAGGTAACATTACATCTGTTTTACTGAAAATGCAAGTTTGTGTGCTCTTTGTCTGTTACAGTCCATGCATGCAGTCACACCCAGTGTCTGGTCAAAAGACAGATGTTATTATGCCTTTTGCCTGCTTGTCTGCACAACTGAATTGCAAACAAGTATGCAAAATCTGTCAGTAAAGTTATTTTATAACTTTCTATACATTGACAGACTGTATATTTACTGTGATACACACATAAAAATATACAAGACAGTGTTTTTGTCGTGACATATCTTTCTCCATAACTGAGCATGTGGGCCATGTGTGCTTAGGGTTTAGAGCTGCATAGTTTTTCTGCTGATTTTGTCTTTGTGTGTTAGAGAGAGGCAAATCCACAGTTTTCTATTGCACAAGCTCACAAAGAATACACTAATATCCAATAATGTTTGGTTAACAAATATTCTGTCACTGGGATTTCATGCTGATTTTCATAAATGATGCGATTAGATTAACAAAATGTTCTTTTCAATTGTTTAAAAGTCTGGCTTTGATCTTCATATATACATGGACATTATTCCTAATCATCATTATAACCTACTGCATTAATTAACCTAAATTCTTTTGAACTCCTAATAATTGAACACAGTGAAGAGTACACACACGCACACTCTATGTCAAATCTGTCTTTGAAGTCAAGAGTATTCATGAGAACGAATGGAAACAGAGGCAATGCTGTCAGGGAAAATTATCTGCTGGTAATGATTTTTTTTGTAGCAAATATTATGTTGAGTGTCATTAGTGTTTGTTTGAGAAATGATAGGTGTGAAACTGGAAGTGAACTTCAGGCTCAAGAAACAAGCAACCACACTACAGGCTCTGCTGCAGTTCAAATAAATCTGTGAAAGTGTGTGTGTGTGTGTGTGTGTGTGTGTCCTACTGCGCTACTCTAAAGTTATTTGTTTCACACCTTCTTTCTCAGTCCTTCATAACATGCCAGCTGAAGCTCAGGGGACTCGGTAGTGATCTGTGCCTTCTCAGCTGCTTAGATTACAGATGTGGCAATGTGCTTTGCAGCCACTGAACCTGACAGCAGCTCTTTTCCCATCACACCTTGCCGGTAGTGCGTTTGAGTGCACTTAAGTAAGGAATCAGGCACACTGAGAGCAGGTGGACACGCTAATATTTGAGTATGCAGGTTTCAGCGGGATTCTGTGCACATCAGTTTGTATAGGTACTTTATGTGTATGCCCATCCATGGCTCTTTCTTACAGCTACACAGACACACTCCATTGATTCCAGCTTCAGAACTACTCATTGCCGGTCCTTTGGCACAGTACCTACCAGTTCTTGGAAGCAAGTCTCACAGCCAGTGCTGGAGTCAGACTGTTAAAAAAAAAAATCTTTTTAGTTGCATGGAACCACTATTGTGACAAGGAAAAAGCACCCAGTTCCATTTGAATTGGTAGCTCTGTGATTGCTCACTCACGTAACAATAAAAATAATGCTTGGAGCATGCAGTTCTATTTAGCTGCTGCAGCTCTAGCTTGACACACCAGGCTGATTGCTGTTCTAAGATTGGCTGATTGATAGCTCAATGTTGGCTACTGCTTACAAAGGTTTAGCACCAGAACAGAAAAAAAAATCCTTTTTCACATCCAGAATAGGCATATGTTTTTAAAATTTCAGACATATTCACTTTATTCCTGTATTTAATTTATTATCATGATATTATCATTATCATGTTGTTTCTTCCAAAAACAAGATTTTTCTACCTAAACTTTGAAATGTGTCTGTGTCAGAAACTAAAGAATTAAATCTTGTCTTAACATGAAAATGCAATTCAAATTAAGAAAAATTGTCATTTCCTATCTGACTTCATTATCTAAAGGTTTTACTTTTACCTTGTTCTAACAAAATAAACCTGTTTATTGTATTAGACAATCAATCAGTTTAATTTAGCCCTTATTTAAGGTGGAAATCCGATTTCAAGCACTATTATCGTGCTTGTTTTTCAGCAAACAAAAAAAATATCTCTGACTTCATAAGCCTTTTTTTTATTCTTGTCGTTTTTGTTTCATTTTTATGGCCTCTTGTGTTTGGTTCTAACTTTTTGTTATTTATTGTTTTGTGTGCAGCACTTTGGCCAGTGACAGCAGTTTTTTTTTCTTTTTTTTTTTTTAAGTGTGCTATATGAATACATTTGATTTGATTTATATGCAGCATTCAGAGTGTTAATTGGGTGTTGACCTTATTATTTGTTCAAGGCCAGTGTTGTTTTTATTTTGGGTGCTCCCTTCATGGAGGTTGCCACAGTGAGCAAACTTCATAAAAAAAAATAAAAATTGGCAATTGTTTTACACTGGATGCCCTTCCTGACCAAACCTGGTCTCAATCTTCTCGTGCTCCTTCTTTCTGATGTTACAGACGCTTGGGACTGCTACATCTATCACCACTGCTTTATTCTGCGTCTTATCTATCACCACAATGCTTGGTTGGTTAGCCATCATCTGTTTGTCTGTCTGTATTTGAAAGTCCCACAGTATCTTAGTCCTGCCATTCTCCACCACCTTAGGTGGAGTCTCCCACTTTGACTGTGGGACTTTGACAGTCCATACTCAGTACAGATGTTCCTGTACACTATTCCAGCTACTTGGTTTTGGCGTTCCATGTACGCTTTGCCTGCCTGCATCTTACACCCTGCTGTTATGTGCTGGACTGTCTCAAGCGTATCTTTACACAGACTGCATCTTGGGTCCTGCCTGGAATGATAGACCCCGGCCTCTTTTGCTCTTGTGCTGAGGGCCTGCTCGTGTGCTGCCATGATTAGTGACTCTGTGCTGTCCTTCAGTCCAGCCCTTTCTAGCCACTGGTAGGATTTGTTGATATCAGCCACTTCCTCAATCTGCCAGTGGTACGTGCCGTGCATGGCTTGTCCTTCCATGAGGGTTCCTCTTTCTCCTCTTCCACACTGGGATCATCACTGGGGGCTTTCTTCCTTATGTATCTTGGTTGTTTCATCCTGTATAGTGGCACTGATGCTCACTAGTCCTCTCACTCCTTCCTTTTTCTTAGTGTACAGTCTCAGGGTGCTGGATTTAGGGTGAAACCCTCCATGCATTGTGAGGAGCTTTTGTGTCTTGATGTCAGTGGCTCCTATCTCTTCCTTTGACCAGGTTATTATACCAGCGGGGTATCTGATGACTGGCTCCACATATGTGGTTATGGCTTGGACTTTGTTCTTACCAATTAGCTGGCTCTTCAAGACCTGCCTTACTCTCTGTAGGTACTTAGTTGTGGCTGACTTCCTTGCTCAGGTATTGACCCATGTGCCTATGATGTCTAATAGGAGTGTCCATGTTGTACAGAGGCAGGTGATTGGCTGGTAGTTGGAAGGAATTGCCCCTTTCTGGGGGTCTTTCATGATCAGGACTGTCTGGCTTTGGTCAACCACATAGAGTGGGTCCCTTCCATCAGTAGGTGGTTCATTTGTCCTGCTAAGAGTTCATGGAGAGCAGTCAGTTTTTTTCAGCCAGTAGGTGTGGATCATGTCAGGCCCTGGTGCAGTCCAGCTTTTCATTCCTGAGACTCTGTCTTGGATGTCTGCCACTGCTCAGACTCAGCTCTGGGTGGATCTACTCTCATGTTATTCCCCTGCCATTGAGAGTACACTTGGGATGGTGCGGTGGAGAATACCCTGTTTATTCTCCTGGCTTCTGCTTCTGGAGTGTACCTCCTTAGATGAGTAGCCAGCGCTTTGAGGCGTTGTTTGGCAGTTTCTAGAGCCTCGGGAATGGACAAGTTGCAGTATATCTGTGGTGGGCACCCAGAGTAAACCCCAGTGTGCACAGAGAGAACATATAAACTCCACCCAGAAAGGCCCCAGGCCGGGATACGATCCTGCAACCTTCTTGCTGCAAGGCGACAACTCTAACCACTATGCCACTGTGACACCCACACACCTCTAACTGCAGAAAAGTTATTTTTATCTCCTGTTAAAAGTTTCTAAATTTTTGTTTGGCTTTAGCTCCCCTGTCAAGGTTATGTGGTATATTTCCAGAGCATTCCATGATGAAGGCAATAATTTGTACTTATATTATCTTGGAACCCAGAAAAAAAAGTCATATATTACAGTCCATTAATTAAGGTTATCATTCCTCTCATCCTCACTCCTCTTACCTCCCTTTGAAACCCTTTCCTCATCTGTCTGCCCTCCATCACCCATCTGCTCATGTCTCCTCCTCTCTTCTGTTACACCCTTGACATCTGACTTTTTTTTCTCCCTGTCCAACTTATCTTTATTTTTACTTTCTCTCATTTCTTTCTGTCTGCATATCTCAATGTCTAAGAAATGAGAGGTTTAATATCGGCACTGACCTTCTGACTTTGGCTCTTGGGAAAGGCTTAGGAAGATGTTCACCATGTTATTAACCAACAGATTTGGACTGTGACGGAGGTTTCTGCTGCAAGCCTTTGTTTGATAATGACTGCTGTCCTGCCTGTGGGAAAAAATAGATAAATAAATAAAAAAAGATAACACATTTAAATCAACTCTAAGTATTACTGTTATTGATGTGGATCTTAATGATGTGCTTTCAAAATAAACCAGAACAAATTTTTGGCAGGAAAACTGATTCAAATCTCAGTACTGAAGATCAAATATGGCAGTCTGCTGGGAGTTAAAACAGCATTTTTCTCATAAGATGGGCTGGACAAAATTTTAATTAGATGTCCGTGTTTGTTTCTTGCTGATTTAACAAAATAAAATAAAAAAAAAGTTGAAAACTCACCATGATGCATCACCTATTTCTTGAAAGACTCATATGCCTCTGTAAGTTGACTCAAACTCAGAAGCAAAGGCTGCATGGATGGGAAATCAATTCAAAAACTAATGGTGCTATTTGGGAAAAGGTCAGCAGCACCGCTTAAGTTCAGCAGTCCATTATATCACGCTGAATGTAGGTTATTGTGCTTTATATGTGGTATTTATTGTCAGCAGGGCAGTTTAAATTGTTTGGTTTTTTTTTTGCCTTAACAAATCACCATGTTAACTAAATATATGTGATTTCAAGCTGAATTCAAACATCACACAACAAAAATGCGTCTTGAAGAGCAAAATCAAACAAAACCAGACAAAAGAAGGCCAATGTAGACTAAAATTTGTCCAAACAGATGAGGCAGGATGCTGTCATTTCTCTCCCACTACTCTTTTTTTTTTTTTACTCTCTTGAAACATGCAGATGGTTCTGATCAAAGCTACCCAGATGTTCCAATCCTGTTCTCTCATTCTTGCTTTAACTGACTCTCAAGAATCTATCTCCCATTCCTCATTTCATGACCTCTCTAATCCAGGCTTGTAAAATATTAACTGCCCTGTGCTTGCTCTCCACCATTTATCCTCCTTTCTTTGCCATACCCCTCCTTTTCATTTACAGTCTCTCTCTTCATCTTTTCACTCCATCTCTTTTCCCTTCCACTTCTGCCTCTTTTTTTTCACTCTGCCTCTTATCTCTCTGGCTTCCGTGCTCATCTCCAGAACACAGACATCTAAAATGAAGTATCAATTAACCCCGTCGCCTGAAAATCTTTCTGTCTCCTCCGGTAGCATTGGCAAGCCAGATGACGGGAGGCAATGATCAGACCGACGTGCACAAACACTCCAGCGTCGTACGTTTACATGCGCCGTGGGGCCAAGATAAGATGGCAGGAAACAGGAAGTGGATTTATTTGAGCATCAGTGCCCTGGCTCATACACAGACATGCAGAGAAAACACACAAATGCACTCACACACAAACACTCGCACAGCTGCAGCTGCCTCAGTGTTCACATGAAAGGAGAGGCGAATGCAGAAAGAGGGGGAGAGAGTGAATGTTAATCTCTCTGTGGGAAAGAGACAGGAGAGGATAAAGTGATAACTTCGTTCCAAGATGTTTGGAGAGGAAGTGACTGTGCGAGAGCATGTTCTTGCATACTTCTTACCAAGTCTTTTACTTGATCTCCAACAACACGTCCCATGTGAGAGTGCGAGCATATATTTTATTGCATGTGAGCTGAATGCATCTTTATCAGTGCTGAGAATGGTTGTGAAAATGTCATCAGGAGTTTATTGGTGGAACTTATGCCATGCCAAAGTTATTCAGATCTCTGCTCTGTAAATTGCAGGATAGCATTTTGCTGTTTCATACCTCTTCAACATCTGATAATCCTACCTAACCAGCTGTGCCACATGATTAAGGAACTAAACAGTCAAGAATAATTGTTACCCAATAACTAAACAAATGGGTTGATTATGTACTGTGGTGCTGGACCTAATTTAAATGACAGTCATTGAAAAGTGCATATAAAGTATTAAGCACTGCTTACTGCATTTATGTTTATACAATACTTTTTTTCTTTTTTTTTTTTTACTTACTATACCTCACATTAGTCAGCTAAATTGTCACCATGCCTATGTCAGATATCTGAGCTAATTAAACATCTTTTAGATTTTCAGTGTATTTTACTCTTCTATAGACCACTAGTTACATAACTTTTTAGGCAGAGGTAATAAATAACTATATGTTTGCTTGCTGGAAAAAAAAAAGATCTAAAAATGTCTTAGGTTGTAGAAAGTAGTGACTGAAGTATGTGATTGCAGGCTAAAGAACAACACCGTAAATAAAGATGCAGTAAAGCTAACATTGCTGCAACACCATATCCACTTATGAATGTGTTAACATGACCAGGTTTTTTTGCACAATTCTTAGACACAAGTCAGTCTGATCCAACTAAAAAAAAAATCTAAGAATTTTTTTTTGTAGCGGTTTGTTTGTAAACTCCTTGAAATGGATACTTTATCTAATTGGACACAAAAATGTTGAAGATTTGATACATTTTTGGTTTCTTGCAGATGTGGAAAGTAGAAAAATCCATAGGAGAGAAAAATGTGCACCATTACACCTGCAGTGACTGAAGCTGTTCCTTGCCAGTCAGCTGGTATATGACCTGGCTACATGTAATGACAAGCCGCAAAGGAGGAGGAGGAGTTTCCCTGTTAAATAAACCCATAGAGATTGTGTGCAAATTCCACCCTGTCGGCAGGTTGCTTCATCCACCAGCAATGAAATTTAGCTGATATGCATTTGTTGGCTCATCCATTGTTAACTGGCAGGCAGCTAAACCTCCTCCACAACTTCTGTTCAAGTCAAACTAAAGATAATGAAACAAACTCCTGGGCATGTTTAAGAGACATTCTGGCTTTAAGTTAAAGGAAGTAAGCTGCTTCATTCTGATGTTAGCTGTGTTAGCTCAGAGAAACTCAGATCCGCAGCCTGTGTTGGTGAGTTAAAAGCATGTTTTCCATTTGTTTTGTAAATTAAACAAGGCTTTTGATATTTTAGTAAAAGGCTTTATGAAAATTTGTCAAACAAACATCAGTGCCTGACAATGGTAATGTTGGCTAGCTGTGCAGTAGCTGGTAGACTAGCTTTTTTCAATAAAATGGAATAACTGGGGACTATGATCACTGAGTAGCTAAGGTCCCACGGGTCCAATGAAAAAACAACTGAAGGCCAGAATCTGACATTTGTGATCAGAAACAATCATCCTGCTCTAACTCGAACTTCACATTTAGGAACATGTCATTTCTGTATCGTTTTAAGAGTGACAAATAATATTTTTGAATAACTTCCTCTTCCAAAAAAAAACACAGAGCAACAAAAACAACAAACAATAGTATTCATTCAGCCATTGCTTGACCAGTCATTGAGCTAATGGCATATGCACCATCACTATTTGCACCCAGCAAGTGCAAAAAAATGATCTTTACAACCTAAACTGATAAATTTCCAGGGCTCTATCTCTGTATGTCAGCAAATCCACCGTTTCACTGTTGAACTTTGAAAAAGCATGGCTCCCCTTAGGCATACAAATGTGATTCACCGATAAATGTTCTAGTGAGTTACAGCGCGGCTGGAAAGTGACGCCTTCTCACTTGATTTGATATGTTCATGCCAGTGAATCCAAAAGGAGGGCTGCATACACATAGAGAGCTACACATTGTCACCTGCTCACACACAAGAGTGCACTGTCACAGACACACAACCAATGGGAGTGCAACACTTTGAGATAGTAAATCAGAATGCCGGCACTGAACTTCCATTTCATTTCAAGCTGCTGCCGTGCAGTTAGATCATAGCTTACAGATGGTTACTCACACAGACACATTTTAAAACACACCCATGCATGCATGAGCAAAGTCATAGATGCAGAATGACAGAGACACATTTTCATCCATGTGAGAAGTAGATATTGTCCAAATTGAGATGCAAATATCCACACACGAGCTTTCACAGCTGGTACTCCATAATCAAACTTCATCAGTAATCTAATCAACTCAAGAGGGTGTACATGTTTGTTTAATGGCTTGTGTACTTGCTTGTTGCATCTCTGCATAAGTCTTTGTGATTGTTAGCTTTGCCTTATGTCTGCGTATGTGAACTTAGGTTGCTGCTGTAGGAATTTTTTTATTTATTTATTTTTATATAATGCTGTTGCACCACCACTTCAGATAAAGTTATGTTTTTTTTAGCATCATTTTTGTCATAAGCTTTAGAGTGTTATATTACTGATGATGTGGTTCACATTGTTGTCCCACAAGCAGAGGCCTTTCCGTGTGGAGTTTGCACATTCTCTCTAACAAGTGGATTTGTCTGGAAACTGGTCAATTGGTGTTTCTAAACTGGCTGAGCAGTGAGTGTAAGCATGTATGGTTGTTTGTCTAAGAGTTGGCTCTTTGATAAACTGATGACCTGTCTATAGAGTAGCCCACCTCTCTCCCTCTGACACATGGCATAGGCACAAGTCCCCCCACAAACCTGAACAAGATTAGGTAGGCATAGAAATCAAATGAATGAGTGAAGCTAACTTTGTTCTATAAGTAAGTGAGCTCAACAAATAAACAAAACAAAACTAAACAACTGCTGATATCACTAAAGCCAAAACCAGTGCCATGCCCAATGATACTTTGTTTTTGTTTAACAAGGAATCTTGGCCGTGTTTAATCAGCTAAGCAAGCAGCAAGGCTTCCATTATTTTTAAATGTTCTCTTTTGTCATTCTTCATTATGGCTTGACCTGTTTTTTTCTACAATTGAATAACAGTTTGTCAATTTTGGATAAATAAAAACATTAATTCATCTAGAGTTTGTTTACATAAGGAATACAGCTTGATGCTGATTCTTTGTGGCTGCATTCGCCTTGACTTTGGTTTACTCATTCTTCCAGGTTGCATATTTGCTTAATTTCATCCTCTCTTCTTTTTTATTTTCTTTTACTATTTTTGCAACTTCTATTACCTAAATTTATTAACCAAACATCCAACTTCTTTCTGTCTTAAGTAGATATTTGCTTATTCTAATCTTCACTAATCTACCAAAAACAGATTCTGACTCACCAGCATTTATTGGTAAGACCAACACTATTATATTGTGTTGCAGTTTATTTATTTATTCTGTATGTAAAAATATCCCAGGGTCAAAGTGCAACGTTTTTTAAACTGTGTGTGCACTCATGCAAATAAATATTTATCAATCAGTATATATCTGCCAGAACAAGATTGTATGAGTTCACCTGAATGTGTACTTTGGTGAATGTCCAGAGGCATGTATGTTGCACATGTTTGGCACTTTAGTAGTCCATGAACCTTTAAATGCAGTTTATTACCCATGGGTTTGTGTGAGTGTTAGTTTGTATTTCATTCTTCTGTGAGTTGCCTCTGGGTAGGGATACTGTGCTTTCCTGCAGGTACAGCGCTAGTGACCTCAAGACAAGATATTATGTTGACTCTGTATGGTAATGCGCTTCTCAGGGTGAACATCACAGAACTGCCTGAGAACAACAATGCCCTCAGTGGGCTGCTGAATCTCATGATGGATACAAAGTTCAACTTTCCTGTATTGGAGAAAATATGAACAAGTGGAAAAAAAATGTCTAGGGGGGATACTAAAATCAACTGAGTGAAAAATGTTCAGATTTATCTAACTGACAATAAGCAATATCCACCCATCCATTCATTTCTTACCTACTTGATCCTGTCACAGGGAGCTGGTGCCTATTTCTAACAGTCAACAGGTGAAAGATCACCAGTCCTCTAAAAGGCCATTTAGAGACAGTCATAAAAGCACATACTCAAACCTACAGTAAATTTAGAATTGCCAACTAACTTAACATTAATATTTTTAAAATTTGGTACAAAAAAAAGCACCAGGATAAAACCTACATATGCACAAAAAGAAGATGTAAACTCCACACAGAAAGGTCCCAAATGAGGTCTGAAACCAGGACCTTCTTGCTTTAAGACAAAACGGAAGACCGACATCTCCAAAGTGCAACTCATTAGAAATAGTGAAAAATAAATATATGCCAAACTGTAAATGCATTGTGCCTTTTAAATTTGATTCTGTGGAGTCAATATTGGTAGTAAGTATCTTAAATGCGGTAGAAAGTAGTCAGAATGCTTTCAGTTAGGAGAACCAGTACAGCATTTTCATGGAGACATTAAGCTAACATAGGAGAATTTGGGGCATTTCCTGAGCAGATTTCAGACATAGAAAACACTTTCACTTTCAAAACTTTTATAGTGATTCACATGATTTTATGAATTTTTAAACTACATTACTTTTACATTAGATAGTTACATGGACTGACTATGTTTAACAAGGTTCATTCTGCAATCTGTGTTTCCTGTGGAACATACAGCAATGAGCCACAGAATGTGTTTTAACATGGTTGGTCCTGTTTTTGATCATAAATGCCTGTGTAATTGACTGTCTGATGCAAAGGTGACATGAAATAAAAGGTTACAGTAAAGCATTTGATTGGTCTGCATTAGAATTTGCGAGGTTTGAGTTGTTTTAGACAGCTGAAATCCACTCTGGAATATGGCTAAGTCTGACTAGCAATTAGCTTGACTCCTTCATGACATTTTTGCCATGATTTTCCAAACAGATTGTGCTGACTTCTGTCTACTGCAGGTAAGATGCCTGTGATAGGAACTCCACAGAAACTCACTTCAAAATATCTGAACTATTCACCAAGTGATATGTTATTCAAGACTGGCAAGACAGGTTGAAATTTTAGGAACACATTTTAGACATTAATAAAATCTGTTTGTATAGAGCATAAGCACATGACTCACACCTGTTATACCTAACTAAGCAACTTATATGCAACTTAGTTACAGAAAAAAAGTATATATTTTTAAAATCATATGTATGGCTCCTTTGTCTGACAAAACTTATCTGATTTTGAAGACAATGTGAGTTATCTCATCTGCTTTGCCTCTTTGAGGGTCATAAACTGTTTATCTAATATAGCTGTGTCAGCTGGCATCAACATACAGTAAATGGGAGCACAATGTGTAAAAAAAAGAGGACATTGTTGATTTTCATTTGCATTTTTGTTGGGGATAACAGTACTCTGCTGCTGCTCACATTGCCTAGTCCATTACCAAGAGATCAATAGCACTTGAGTTGAATGTCATTATGGTTATTAGGCCTGCTTGTCTGCATGGTCATGAGGAATGAGAGCATTATGCAGAGGAGCGTCCTTATGTGTGAGTGAGTTCATGAGTGTAATCATAAGTATCTGCTTGTGTTTCCACTGTTGCTGTAATGTTTATTATTCTTGAGTGGCGTGTCTGCTGGCTACTGAAGCCCAGAGAAATACTACTGAAGAATGCTAAAGTTTCAACACAGTTCACATGGAACAAGATTCAATATGAAAAATAAGGGCAAGAAATATTTTAACAATATTTTAACAAAATATTTCATTTAAACTAGAGAACAAGTAATTTACCTAATTTGTAGATCTAATTCACAGGGTTATTTGATTTATATAGAAAAAATAATGCATAATGCTCATCAAATAAATAAAACATAAGGCAAAAACAAAACTTCATAAAGTTAAAACTAACATGAGCATTTAGAGATATCCCCAGTCTATTCTTTATACAATTTGGGTTCATTGAGGTTTCATACACATAGTAGATTATGGTCAAACCAGAGTTTGTAGATTAAAGCATAAAACACAAAAGTATCATGATCGACTTAAAGCCTAATAATAGTGCTGTTGTGTAAAAATCTAGTGTTGTTAAGAGATGAAAGAACAAAAAAATCCATGCAAGCATGCCTAGAAAACAACTTTAACTTCACTGACATGAACCCATGCCATAACCCCTATTGACTGGTTTCATCTGTGTTCCTCAAATAATTGTCAGCATTTCAAATGTTGTCGTCCAGTCTATAAATCCTAGAGTTTTTTTTTTTTTTTTTTTGTGCGTGTGTGAGCTGTGCTTTTAAGAAATGCCAGCTTTTTATATAAGAATTATAACAATCCCACTTCATACTGTATGACTAAATGCCTCCGAAAGGTATCAGTCTTCAGCAAAAACCTGGACGGGTAAACAAATAGAAAAAAATGGTAATTTACTTGAACTTAAGCAAATTCTCCAGGATCCCAGAATCATCCCTATCAGTAAGAAACACCAAGAATTGGATTGAACTGCTTTTAGCGCTTTTGTATTGTTTTTTAAAATTTATTTAGTTTGTTGTGTTTTTATGTCATTTTTAAAATAGCTTCAGAAAAATAGAAAAGGGGGAAAAAAAGCGAAAAGCAAGGAAAACTTAAAGTTCGAAGCAGAACACAGAAAGAGACAAAAAGCTGTCAGGGAACCAGTAAAGAAGGGATACAAGAGACTGAGGGATAAGATAAAGACTGATGCAGAGTGAAAAGAGGGAGAGGTGGGTGCAAATCTTGATATGATAGAACAAAGACAGGAAGAAGTTACAAGGAGATAATAAAATTAAAAGCCTGTTGGGAGATACTAGAAAGAACAGAGTTACAGAAAGACAAATGTCAGCCAAGAAAATAAGAGGGATGGGGTGTGTTATTGAGGGGGGTAAGGTGAGAAATCTAAAAAAATAAAAATAGAATATAAAGATATATAAGATTTTTTTTTTTTACTTGCTGTTAAATACTCTTATCTGGTAGAGGACTATAATGTTATACTTGTACTTGGATAGCACTTTAATTGAGGTGGTTCTGGGTATTTTAAGCAAAAATATCTTCTATGTTATAAAAAGTTCTGAAGAACAGATTCTCTCACTTAGATGAAATTGTTGATTTAGTACCATTTTTATCAAGTTCTTCTTTCTTTACTCATCATATAAAGCCGTTGGGCACCAGCATCATCATCAAAGCTAACATCAAAGTGAAACTGTATGGTTTTTCCTCAGATGCAAATAGCTTTTTATGTAAATAAAGTCACACAAACTCATTCAAAGTGACTTGACAGAAAGACAGATCAAAGAAAATTGCCATTTCTTGTTACTAATACACATGCAAGCACTCACTTTATTTAAAAAAATAAAAAGAACCAGGAGGGCATACATGCAGGTAACTAGGATGAACAGAGTTAAATCAAGTAAGTGGGAAAATGAATGGAATTACAGAACAGAAAAAAAGAAAATATGAGTTAGATCTAATGTTAGATAATGAAAGATGGAAAGGAAGGACATTGTCATGTTAATGTTAATGGAGGCAGGGATTGTGTCTTATTAAATATAGATGGCTCTGTTATGGGACATAAAATATACATGAAAAACTGCATTGACATCTATATCAGCTGTGTTAAGAGGCATGTCTGAGGAGATTGAGAGAAGGAAGTAGATCAAGTGGAAAAACAAGAAAATAACAGGTATTGTAGTTAGAAACAAAGGAGGGAGGGGACAGACAAACAAAGAGAGAAAAAGACATCTGAGCAAGATGAGGACTGTGACAGCATTTGATCTGAAGCCAGTGCCCCCCCCCCCTTTTTTTTTCTTGTTCATACACACAAGATTTTTCTTGAGATGGAGATCAATATTTTATCGTTTGTACTTGTGCTGTTGATCCTGCAGTGTTTGAGTGTTAATCTGAAGTCTTCACTTCTTGTGGTTACGACAAGACCTTTGAGACTTATCAACAGAGCACTGCTACTAACCCCAGTGTCCTGACTAAAACTCCCATTAGGATCACACAAATCCCTTAAACCTGGAGGTCACACTCCAACTTTTCTGACAAGGCATTGTTGGCATCAGTAACAGGATAGTGTGAGGACGGACGGAGAGAGAGGCGAACCCAGAGCGCAGACTCATCATGAGTAACTAAAGAAAAAACTATTTTATTTAAATAAAGAAACAAACCAAAAAGCTGGCATGGCAGCAAAAACTAAACATAAATACAAAACACTATTAACGAAGCAAAATACCAGAATAGAAACATGAGGGAAACCAGAACAACACATAAAAAACCGACAAGAAGCAATAATGAACCAGTGAGTAAGTGGAAGAGAAGACCAGACTTTAAAGAACAGAGGGTAATTAGGAGAAGTGGACACAGGTGGAATGATTGTGGGAAACTTGAGGAAGGTGAAGATGGGCGTGACAGGAAGACAAGAGATAGAACTGAGGAGAAGTGAAATGATGACAGAAGCCTAAGACAAAGACCCAAACCAAAAAGAAACCAGAAACAGAAATACTAACATACAAAAAGAAAACTCAAATCCTCACACGGGGTGGTGGTCCCCTTATTCAAAAAGGGGGACCGAAGAGTGTGTTCCAACTACAGAGGGATCACACTCTTAAGCCTCCCTGGTAAGGTCTATTCTGGGGTTTTGGAGAGGAGGCTCCGTTGGATAGTCGAACCTCGAATTCAGGAAGAGCAGTGTGGTTTTTGTCCTGGTCGTGGAACACTGGACCAGCTCGACACCATCAGCAGGGTCCTTGAGGGTGCGTGGGAGTTCACCCAACCAGTTTACATGTGTTTTTTTGTTTTGGAGAAGGTGTTCGACCGTGTTCCTCGGGGAATCCTGTGGGGGGTACTCGGTGAGTATGGGGTAGCAGGCCCTTTGATACGGGCTGTTAGATCCCTATATGACCGGTGTCAGATTTTGGTCCGCATTGCTGGCAGTAAGTCGGGCTCGTTTCCGGTGAGAGTTGGACTCCGCCAAGGTTGCCCTTTGTCAC
>JAOXNZ010000038.1:21156881-21170679 GCA_028566095.1 Kryptolebias brasiliensis
ATGGCTAACCAACCGGACATTGAGGTGATAGATAAGATACAGAAGAAAGCAGTGGTGATAGATGTAGCAGTCCCAAGAGACTGTAAACATCAGGAAGAAGGAGCACGAAAAGCTTGAGAAATACCAAGGGCTGAAAGAGGAAATAGAAAAATTGTGGAGAGTCAAGGCCTCAGTGTTACCAGTAGTCATCGGAGCACTCGGTGCTGTGACCCCTAAACTGGAAGAGTGGCTCCAACAGATCCCAGGAACAACCTCAAAGATCTCTGTCCAGAAGAGCGCAGTCCTAGGAACAGCTAAGTTACTATGTAGAACCCTCTAGCTCCTGGGCCTCTGGTAGAGGACCCGAGCTTGAAGTGAAAGTGGAACCGCTCATGTGGAACAAATAGGGTGAGATGGAAGTTTTTTATATATATATATATATATATATATGTTCTGTCTTGCGTTTTAAAACCTGTAAAAGATGAATGTGTGTTGTTAAACAAACCACTTAAGAATAGTGTTTGTTCTATTGTTTCTATGCTCATGTAAGTCATGCATTAGACATTAACAAAAGTTCAATATAATATTAAGAATTGCAATCTCACCTGCTCCTTCTTAGGGACAATTTTTTTTTTGGTAAGAGATATGAATAAATATCTTGGGTCATATGGATAATTTGTTTGCAATTTATTTTAACAGCACAAAAATATGCTAAAGAAATTCCTTTAAGGAGACTAAAATGGCTTTTACACAAGGCATCACAAGCTTGCACCCAGATAACATGTTGTGAGAAAAAATGCTTGTATCTTTAAAGAACACTCTGAACTCATCACTTAAATACCAAGCAGGTGTCAAGAAGGCCTTTTGGAGCTGTTAACAGCAGAAAAGGGCACATTGTAACCAATTTTTGAGAAACTGGCTGGTTATAATTTTGAAAATGTCAAAACGAATGAGCAGTTTTGACCATTCAATTTTCAAGAAGGATTTGTTTTTCCACTATTACTGTTTGGAGGATATTAATGTTTCACTTAAGGTTCTCTATAGCCAAGTTTTAAGCTAATTTCTTAAATTATTACAACAGGAAAGTGAATTGCAGAATAATAATGACAAAATGTATTATTTTGCTGTCGGTATAATACTGCTCAGTGGACAAAACTGAATGAGTTTATTTTACAAACTGGGCATACATTTTGTATTTTATGTTCTTATTGCAAGAACTACAAGAAGATATACACAGTCCATTTCAGATATGACCTCTGATAAACCATAAGCATGAGAGTATCTGATAATGCCCCGATTCAAAAGAACAGCTCGTGCTCAGGCCATAATTCATTCATCCAGACCACTTAGTCTTATTAGTCTACAGCAAAAGATTGATATTTCAAAACCATAAACAAGAAAACAAACAAAGAAGCCTCCATGGCACCATAACTCAGGTCCAAGCCACTTAACGTTATTGTAAACCAAATATTTAATATTTCAAGCCATAAAGTAAAGTAAAAAGACAAGCTCTTTATCCAATGAGAGTGCTATCTATCCTCCTCATCTTACCTCCTGTCTCCTGTCTTTGTCTTCCATAAATAAAAACACATAGGGTTCAGTGGTTCTAAATATCAAATATCATGCAAACGTCTGTCCACATTGAAGTAGGTGGTGAGTAAGGAAATGGAACTGGTAAAGTAAAAAGGACAATGAACATAGAGTATGAAACAGAATCAAGGGGATGGAGAAAGAATGAAAGACATAAGAAAATGAAAAACAGGCTGCAGATTTCATGTGTCGATAAAAGTAAGAGTAAAAATGCTTTTCAGAGATTACCAAATCCCAACAAAAATATGTGACGTGGGAGAACATAGAAAGGCCATTAACAAAGAAAAAAAAAAAAGTAAGAGGATGTGGAAAAAAAGAACTCCATAGATTTAACACAAAAATGAAAGAACATTGAGAAAGTGTAAAAAGCAGAGATAAAATGAAGTTTTAGGAAGCAGAGGCAGGGAAAAAAAGCTGACTCCTGCCTTAATGCAAACAGGAAGTCAGCTCAAACACAGAACATCATCACTCACCTGCTAATAACTGACTTCCTAAGTGTTCTGTTGTGAGGAAGACAGGTGGTGCTGACTTTAATCTGTTTTTATAGAACCTAGTAGTCATCAGATGTAATTTTTATAGGTGCTTTTAAATGTTTAGGACCAAATGCATGCTATTGTGCACAATGTAATTTTCAAAATTTGACAGAAACAGCTATGACTCCATCATTTCTCAACATAAGATGATCTTAGTTTGAAACTATGGCATGAAAGGCAGCGGGCAATATGCATTCTGCATTGCAATATAAATAATTGGTTTAGATTTTAGCAGTTGATTCTAGATTTCTTGGACTAAATTACCTCAAATTTTCAGCCACAGACGGTATACTGAAGATAGGCTAGCGTGTTGTTATGTAAACACCAAACACACACACACACACACACAGAGAGACTGGATCTTATTTACCTCTTTACGCTCCACTTGCATTTGACAGAAATCCCCATAATTAGTTTGGCTGAGGCTCCTCCACAGTTTTTAATGGAGTGAAATTATTTCAGCGCATCAGCACAGAGGTTTTGAAAAGTTCATCCAACCACTCAGTATCGCAAAGCTCCAACTTTGTGTGTAGAGAGTGATATGGATATGTCATGTGCGTTCCTAAATTTGTGTTGTGTTTATATGAATGCGGTTTTGTTTTGAGATAATGACTTATTGATCTGATGACTTTCAGCATGGGGGCCTATCTGTTGGTCAGTGTGTGACATCTCTTTTTCTTTAATTCACTTTGCTTCTCCATGCTCAAGTTTCTCTGCTTCTCATTCTGACCATCTGTCTGTTGTTTTGTTTTTTGTTGTTGTTTTTGTTTGTTTGTTTGTTTTTGTTTTTTTGGAACTTCCCCATGACATGTGTGGCTGTGCTGAGAAATCCAAAGGAATCGATCTGTCTTGTGGGATTGCTTGAATTAAGTATCATACAGCGTTAGCCATTGTTTAAGTCCCCACATCCTGCGAGTGTCCCACTTTTTTTTTTTACTCTTTTTGTTGAGTGCCACTAGATCCTGCACCATATCCTCCATGAGTACTGCAGCTGTTTCTAAATAACTCTTTACCAGAGTGATGTAAGAAGCTAGCAAAGCCACATTAAAAATGCACTTTGAAAAATTAAGTTAATTTCCACTCTAAACTTTGCTTAAATCATTTCATTTTGTTGACTTTTAGTGAGACTGATTTGCTGCATTTTAATACTGTGTGTGATATTTTATATGTGATCATCTTGCATCCTTTAACGTTGGCCTCCCTTTTAATAACATGAAGTGCTTTCTAACAAAGTTGTTTGAGATGAAGGCACTGTATAAATAAGTAGATTTGAGCCTTTGATGGCAAGTATCCACGTTGCACTTTTTGTTGATGAAGTATTTATTGGATTTTCTATGATTCACGCTTATGTCCCCATTCAGTGCATATCACTTTTAAAAGCCACTGTACCTCTGTAATAGGAACTATAAATAATGAGCAGATCTCATTTTGTAAGTGAAACAGTGAAAGTTGTCTCCACAGTGAAAAATCAGAGGGTCTAAAGTTTTGGAACTATTCCATCAGTGCATTATCAGAAGGGGATGACTAATTTGAACAACATTTTCTTATGCTATCATAGAGGCCTTCAGGTTTTGGTTCAAAAATGATTATTTTGTGATTTTGGTCACAAGAAAAATATTTAAAAAGAGTATTTATCTTCTATATCTGGGTTAGTTTTAAGTCATATCCCTTCCATGATTTGTCACTAAAAAATGGCACTTTATTTTTAAATAGACTAATTTGTCTTGTAACATTTAATAGTATGCCAACCCTTTGAATTACACAGACCTAAAACAAAGAAAGTGTTTAGTTCATAAAGTGAAATTAACTTTGGCATTTTACCTAATTAGGAATGTAAGAATTATTGACATGTCAAATATTAGACTAATCAATTCAGGATCAGGACTAAATAAATTACTCTCATATGTGTTGATGTGTTATTTTCAGTAAATTGAGTCCAGGCATCAGAGTATTGAAAAGTTTGAAAAACTATGGAATTTACTTTTAATAATTACCATGTGTGGCTACATAAGGGGAAAAAAAGTGAAAATAGAGTATGAAAAGACATCGGTGTTTCCAAACGTTTCTCTTTTTTATTTTTTAAAAGGTAAAAGTGAATTTTAAATGCATAATAATTGCTTAGTCAAGCTTTTCTCATTAATTATAAATAAAGAGACACAGTTACAGTTTTAGTGCACACTGTAAAACACTCAATGAACCTTACTTGGTTTAATAATGTGCTATATGAACTCAGATCATTTGTCATATGTCGCAGACTTATCACAACTTATTCAAACCCTAAAACCTTTGCATTTTTTTTACTATGTTCTCCATAGATGTGTTATGTTACTCCTTGTTATCCATCTTATGCATACATTCTGTGCTGTAAATGCACAGTCAATGTTAAAATGGGCCCCCAAATCAACTGTGATATTTGAAAATTCAAGTCTGGATTAGTCTGGAACTTTGAAATGGTAAATGTGTGGGAACCATGTAAGTCTTTGATGAGAAAGCTAATTTGGCTCAGCTCACAACAACCTGGAAAACAGTAAAAACAGTAGTGAAATGCCATGTTGTGAATCTAGTTGGTTTATGTGGGTTTACTTTTTTATAGCATCATGTACAAATTAAAGGAAATTGCACATTGAAAGTATTTCACATTTCTATCAGATCCACTGCCCTTCATGCTTTAATTTATGTATTTATTTATTTATTTTTTCTCATTGCTTGTTTAGGTTATGTTCTCACTGTAAATGCTTGTAAGATTGTAATGATTGTATTGTTTGGCTAAAGGAGGTGCAGAAGGCTTTTGTTGCAACAAGTTGTTCTTCAGAAAGAGTGCAGCTGCATGAAACTTGTGGTAACCCCTTCTTATGTGAAAGAAAAAAAAAAAAAAACATTGCCCTTTGGGATTTGTCTGTGTTTGTGAGGGGGTGCTGTTGTCCGATGCCTCTAAAGGAGATTAATGAAAGGACTACAAACAGAGAAAGAGGGCAAAGACGGAGGGATGAGAGAGAAGCCGCAAGGGAGAGAAGCTGATGGGGAGGAGGGTGTAGCAATGGTAGGTGAGAGTGTGTCTGTGTGTTTCTTGGAGAGTCCTGTGTGAAATCCATTCATGCCCTGCTGAATGGAATTCTTTCTCCCTCTCTGGTTTTTCCTTTTTCACATATTCTCATTGCTTCACTGGCCAACTCTCTCCATCATCTAGTTATTCCCCCCACCCCCCCTCTCTTTTTCCTTTTTCTTCCCTTATCTTTTATGCTTTATAACCCTCTCTTGCACCACATTCCTCCTGTCCTGCCTGTCACGGCCTTATGTCTGTGATGTCATTCAGGACAAAAAAGCCAAGCTTGCCTGGAATGTGATACTGACTGAAAGGGCAACTGAGTGAGACAAAATGGGTGGGAAAGAGTTAAATACAGAAAGAAACTGAGGGGTAAAATGTTAAAAGCCATGAAAATGGCAGCACGGTGAATGACATGAGACAGACAAATGATCTGTATATTAGAATGAAATATAAGACATGTCCAAAAATCTTCAGTTTGCAATATTTTGCATTAGTCTTGTCCTCTGTTGCAGGAAAACATAAACATTTAGGTTGGTTAGGAGTACTTGTTCTGCAAAAATAAGAGATGTTGAAACTGTCAGGGCGTGGGAGAGTTGCAGAGGTTGAGACAGGAGCAAAATGAGTGAGGTTAAAGGGACAGGTGCGTGGTGGTGTTCTAAAAGCTTTGACAAGTCAATTGTCCCATTAACAAGCTAGTTGCCAGTTGGGGCTTCAACGGACATTGTACCCAACACTCAAAAGAGTAATAAAAATCAATTTTAAATGCTGCAATTTGCATTAATATTGCAGGATTCTCAGAGATCTTTAAAAGATTCACTGTAAAATTTACATAAAACTATTTAAAATCATCTGCTAATCACTGAATCACCACCTTTCAAATCTACAATTGGCAGAGAACCCCTCACATAATATTTCATCTATCAAAACATCTTTCAAAATACTGAAACATTATTATTCTCCAAGTGCTAAATGCCACCTAAAGGGGTTTCTGCAACACAAGTGTATAAGCAAGGTAGTTAAGGTTTGAAAATAAGTCACTTCAGTTTATGTGAAATTGCTGTTAACTTTCTATCATGCAAAAACATATTGGCAAAGAGTCAAATCTGCCCCAACCATATTACTTATTTCTTTGTCCTAAAAAGTAGTTTTACCTAACTCTAACAAGGTGGCTTTGGTGTGGCAATCTACAAGCGCAGGCTTAAGAAGCCGTTTAGACTGCTGAAGTGTTGGTATTTGATTTCATCTTGAGACAATTTGTGACTGTTTTATTTCATTTCACTTGATGTTACATAGTAATAAGTGAAAAGGTACCTGCTAATATCTAAAACACATTATTACCCTAGACTTTATTGTCAATGATGAACTTGGATCAACTAATGTACTCAGTCCTTTTTTTAATCCAATTAAAACAGCACAATACCTATTTATAAATTAAGAAGATGAAATAATTTCATATTTACAAAACTAGTAAATTACCTTTTTTTAACTGCTGCAGACCAGAGCTAGTATAAATGGAGTTAACTACATCAGAAGTGTGATCAATTGTTTGTTAACTCAAGTCTTTTTTTAGTTACTATGAGACCAGATGGCAATGTGTTCCTTTTGTCATTTCACCTTAAAGGCATTATCCCAAGTTAACAATGATGTAGCTGCCATGAATGCATTTATGTTTCCATAACAAAGTTGCTTGTGAATTAGAAAAATGCACTAAATGATCTTAAAAAATTAGGGGTCAATTCATCAAGAAATCAAGGGTCATTTCCCAATTTACTTACTTTCCCCTGCTTGTGTTGCCAAGGAGAACTTTCTTGTTGGGTGTTTGGGAACTATTCTGATCCTGTAGTGAACTGAGTGACAGCAGTCTCTCTTCTTGCACTGAGATGTGTGCTCTCACATACCACTGTTGTCACTGGTGTGCATGTGCAAATGAATGAAAATTGGAACATATAGTTCCCATGGTCTTCAAGCAGCTGAATGAATAAATCTGCACACTGCAGCTTTAAAATGCCAGAAGGAATCAATGAGTGATGTTGAATGTGTTTCCCATAATCCTCACCGTAACTGCTGTCAAGGTTAGAAGAAATAAGTGAGAGTACCACTGTGAACCAGCTAAATGTGATGGGAAAACTCAAGAGATAAGAACAAATATAAAAACAGACAATCTGAATAAACAGAGCTGCGACAGTAACATTGTGGTCATCACAGTCATATTCTAACTGAAATAAAGTCCCCAAAGAGTGCTGTTTATGAGTGACCACACACACACATGTTTTCACACAAACATGAGTGTGAATTGTGACCTCTCTGAGGAGAGGTGTCTGTCAGAAGAACATGCTGATGGATGAAGCTGTCACTGCCTGTGTGTCTTGGTTATCAAGCAGTCAAATAACCCTCACTATAGACCACACACACACACATACACACACAGCGTGAACTGACTCAGTTACAAAACTGATATACTTTCAAACTGAAAAGAATAGCAGAACTGACAGAGCTAAAAAGAAAGGCAAAAAAAGTGTTTTATGGGCTTTTTTGTATTGTTTTGGATGGACCACCTGCCTGGGTTGTCAAACACATTCAACACAGAAGAGGAAGTAAAGCCCAAAAAAGTGAAATGCAGTTCTACTATAAACCAATCTAATGCAAAACTTTGCTTTAATCAGCAAATGTGTAATAATAATACTTTTGAATATTAGTGTCTACGCTCCTTTTTTTAATGATTAGACTGCAGTTCCAGACCAGTTAAGTGCACTTTCCAACTACCTTTTTACTCTTAACCAGTCCAGGTACCTGTCAGGTTTACAAAATGCCAATTCACAAAATAATTTATGACATGTGTCAATAAGCCTTTGCATATAAACACATCTTTACCATATTAACCAAACTCTTTGAAACTGACTCTAATGGCTTTCATCTGTGGCAGTTGATGGTGGCAAGAAATTTGTTCAAAATGAAAGATTGTAACACTGGAAATGAGAGCAAAGCTTTTCACAATTTACAGTACTAGGTCATCCTAGGTCAGATTGCCTTATACTGTACAACAAAGATAAAAGCATGTTCTCATGGTCATTAAAAAGAACATCACAACTGACAGTTTACTGTCTATTTAGCTCCTATATCTAATATGTTTTATTTTTGCTTGCCACAGACAGAAAAAAAACAAACAAAAAAAAAACAAAAAACAAAAAGGAAAAGGAAAAAAAAAATTGAATAACTTAGTAATGAAATACACAAAGTATGTTTTATTCCAGTTTGTTTAAGTAGAAAATCTATATGACTTCTTTGGAAATGAGAAAGGTCTCAAAAGGTAGCTTTTTTTGAACAAATTTGAAATGATAAAAATGAATGACAGTTAAAAAACGTATAAAAGGGAAAAACACACATACGGTGTATGACATTTTTAAGTGTTCACTCACTGCTTGAACATCTGGATTTTCATAGCAGCTCTTCATTTATGCCTTTATTGACAGTTTTTCTTCTTTTGTTTAATGGGACCTCTGTTTAATGTCAAAAGTTTAAAAAAGGATGAGGAAAGTTTAATTTGTGAGGTTGATCCAAAATTGCATCATTATAAAGTAAAAAAAAAAAAGATATTGCCTGGTGATCCATTACTTGGTCGTTCTAGTAAGAAAAAAATATTAAGCCATTTTGTAAACATCGATCTGTGTCATTACAGCCACTTCAGATTGATGTGTCATATATGTTATAGTAGTATTAACTGACTTAGAGTGTTTTCACCTAAAAAAATACTGACTACTGTTTTTAGAACATGGATATTTATAAAAGGGAGAATTTCATACATTTTTTTAGAATAGAACCAGATGCTGTAACTGTTCTCTTGTAGATGTATAAAGACCAGATAGTTGTCTCCTAACAAAGCTGACATAAGTTTTCATGGCACCATTTATAGCTGACAACAAAAAAGCACAAATAAGGCTCACATAATGCAGGACTCCTCTAGTGACTTGTTTATTGCACCGAGTTTACAGTTGGGACATTAAACCAAGGTGATTTTATCCTTGCAACACTGCAGTCAGATTCACCACTTTGCCATTTGTTATACATGGTGATATACATGGCCTTGTATTGTCTGTACTAACACGAATCCACAGCAGGAATGTTACAACACTATATCTGAAACTTTATACCCCACTGTAAACTTCCATGTTACATTGTAGAAACTTACAAAGAGGAGTTTCAGAGTGCTGTTGGCAGCACAAAGCATTAAACTTTGCTGGCACAATGTTGCAAAGTGCCACACTAGTGACACTGCCTCTATGGCAGTGTTGTTACATTATTATCACAAACAGTAACCTTTTACAAAAAGATTAAATGTTATTGTCTCGGTGGAGCATTCATCTATTTTCCTAAACTGTTTTGTCCTAGTCAGGGTCACATAGTAGAGGCTTTTGCTGGTTGTCACTAAGCAAGAAGTGAGGTACATCTTGAACAGATCGGAAGAAAAAGACCTGCACAGCTAAAATTTGAATTAGAGATCTCCTTCCTGTGAGACAACAGCTCCAACTTCTATGCCACACTGTTACCTATCACTGATCCATCCCAAATACAGCTAAACCAAAGTGGTAGAATACAAGTGAATAACGTTTAAAATTTTGAGTTGTATTTGTGGATTAGCACAGATTTTTTTATTACTGTAAAAGATGCCACATGCACAATATCTCCATAATTCTTTCATTATGTACATTCAAGCAACATTTAGGTAACCTAGCACCAACTTCAACTTTGGTAGTTTTAATTGTAATATTACAACAACATTGTTAAGATATTCTAAATCTTAACAATGTTGAGAGGAATTTTTGGGACTGTCAATTACATTTTTTTATTTATCTGTAAGTAATACAATAACCACACAGTTTCACAAAACAACAACAAAACAGAATAACTGTTACTGTATATTTACTATTTTTCTTTATTTTTTTATTATGTATGAAATATTTAAAATGAATCATTAGACAGTGTGACTCAGTCAAGATGGCAAAAGCCTTTCCAATTTTCCAAGTGAGTGTTTTTGGGAACATTTAAACAAGCTCTCATCCTCACTCCTCTTCACTCTCTCAGGTGGCTGACTCGGGCCTGTGTGTACATGTATTTGTGTCAGTGTGTATTTGCTCTCATATGCATGCCTGTGTGGCTCATCCACTTCATAGTAACTTCTGCTATCCTTGGGGGTCCGGCTATGTGAGGATTACACTGGCATCCCACTCTGGCTTTAAAGCACAAACAAACACAGGTTCTACGCAAAAAATCATGTGCACAAAACACACACATTCGAAAGCCTGTACCTGCACAACACACAGTGGTACATAAACACACATACATGCACACCGGCTTGGCTTTGCCACGGCTCCGGTTTTCAATTTTCAGCTCAATTACATTCCACTGTTACCTATTCTAAACTAAGATCCCTCTTTCCCCTGAGGACACACACTTTTGCACAAACACACACCCACACATACACACTTATTTAACAGTTCTGCATCCCACTTAAGCCCAGAACTGTGTGGCCTCTTCAACTTGCACTGAGAATGAGAATCATTTTGCACTGTGGAGACTTGAGAACTTTTTTTTTTGCCTGTTTACTTGGTAGAAAAGAGGATCTTGAGATTCAAAACTGAATTGTATACATGTGTTCTTTCACAACAAAACTGTGGAATAAATTGTAAAAACAGCGTTAAGGTGATAAAATATGTAGTGGCTTCACTGATCCCAATCTTTGTATTTTTACAGCAAATCCTCCTCTAATTTGTTTGAATTTGAAACTAAACTGTGCACCATTTGCGCCCCTTTAAGGTCATAGAAAATGTCACAAATTTTTATTGAAAAGAATCCAAGAAGAGAAGAAAGACGATGGTGATAATGATGAACAAAATAATGAAACATAAGATGATAAAAAATAATATGGAGGAAAAATAAAGAACAAAGGATGATGAAGAAAAAAAAAGATAATGGCATTAATGATGATGATAATAAAGAAGAAAATAAAAAAAGAAAACAAAAAAGAATAATAATACTGCAATAAACTCTGACAGAGTAAGTCAGTAAATTAAATACAATTGCAATTTTCACAACTCCCTTCATTAACACAAAGCCAGCAATGAACCTATTTTATTTTTATTTTCGTTGGACCCTTCAATTTGCTTTTTAATCATTTTTTTCCCATATAAGATAAAAACAAATTCTCTGCAAAATAAATTACCAGTAATTAAAAGACTAAAGAAATGTATATTTTCCACTACTTTTAATGCCAGAGTTTTTTAAAAAAAGCTCATTTTATGTTGAAAAATGAGAAAGCTATAGCTGTACAGCTGCTATAACTGCTATAGATGTGCAGTTTTATGCGATACTGTGATGTCTTGTGTGAGCTGCTAGCACTTTAAATGTGTGTCAAAGACTCAGCTACGATGATACCAAAGTTTAGTTCAGTGTCTGTAAAATTGACTGAGATATAGCCATTTTTATGCAGGCTAAGGTTGATTAGCTGTAGTGGCCATATTGAATGTGTGTGTCTCCAAAAGTAATCAATTGTAGATGTATATACAGTCAATGATTATTTTCTGAGGGTTCCATTTGAAATCCTGGGGTTCATAAGATATTTTGCTAACAGACAAACAAGGTTTACTTTACTTAATAATTTCAAGGTTTTGAGTAAATATGTCATGCTATTTGTTGCACTCGCTTTATGTGTTGAGGATGATGCTCAGCTGGTGTTATGCCAAACTTTAACTAAGTATCTTTAAATATGGTTATAGTTATAGCTATTTTGTGCTTTCTAAAATAAATTGGCTGTGGTGGGTATCTTGACTTAGGGTGAGTCCAAAATGTAAGTTATAAATATCAACCTAATGATTACTTTCTGGAAGTTTCATTAAAATCCATTCAGAAGTTCACAAGATACTGTATTTTGCTATTGGTACAAAGAAATACGCACACACACAAGCAAAAAACATTATTGCTCAGCCTTTGTCTTAGGTGGTGAGCAATAAAAAGGTAGTTTTCACAAAATGTATTTTTAACCATCAGGTTTTGCACTAGTTTAATCTTTAAATGGCTTTAGGTCAAAAAAAGAAAAGAAAAAAAAAAGTTGGCATGGTTCAGTTGCATGCATGCATACACACACATGCACATGTCAGTATTGCCATATTTTTGGGTGTATTCCTTGACATTTTGCTTCTTCTGACCTCTAATCCTAACCATAAGTGTCATGACTAAGTGCCTAACCACAAATCTTCCTCTAACCTTAACATTTGCCTAATTCGTACCATAATCCCAAAATCAAGCTTTAAACCTCAAACGGGGCTTTGAAAGGGGTGTGAGAAACTGAGAAGTTTTCAAAAAAATCTTTCTCCTCTGATAGTCTGTAGCTCCAACTGGTTCTTGTAAGAATAACTCCTCAGACACATACACATACATACTCTATAGTTCTAACAGCATTGCAGTGAGTATACAAAAGGAACAAACAGCCATGTAATGTGGCGGTTCCCTCTCATTGACACTGGGCACTGGAAAGCAGGACAAGGGGGAGAGGGGAGGGAAAGCATATTGTGCGTGTTTGTGTGTGTATGTGTGTGCCATCCTGTCAGATTAGTCTAGTGATTAGCATTACTGAGAGCTGACAGCAAAAGGAAGGAACAATAAGTGTCATTTATCCTCTTTTTTTATTTCTCTTGTTCACTTTTTAACTTCTTTTTTCTTTTTTCCTCTGTGTCTTGCTTTCAATTTTTGACCCTGAGCCCCCCACCATCACATTTTGTTTTTCTAATTGTGTCCTTGTCTCTGCTTCAATGTCAAACTTCCCATGATACGTAAATACTTCTCAAGATGAAAAACAACAAAATACAGAAAAGGGTACAGAAATAGAAAATGTGCAGACAAGACATACATTTCACATTTCGCATTGTTCAGCAGTAGTGCTCCAATAAAAAGAACTTGGCTAACAAAATACAATGACAGGTTGCCATTTTCAAGACCTATAATATAGCTCTAGACCTGACTGCCAAGAAAGATGTTTGCAATCAGCAAACAAAGTTTTGATGTTGCTTGATATCCATTATCTGAACTGAGGACAGATGCAGAAACATGAAGGGAAAAGATGGAAAAAGAAAAGTGATGAGAAAAGGAAAAGGGGAAAAAAAAAAGAAATATAAAAAAGGGACAAAAAAGAGATCCAAAGAGACTGCATGAAAGAAACACTGTCTACCCCCTGCCCCCAGCTTTTCTCTTAGACTCTGGCAAAGAAAAACTGTTGATCTTCATGTCATATACACAGCATATGGTCCTTTGAAAAAAGTCTCTCGAATTGTGATCTCCAACCGTGAGCTGGCAAAATGCCACAGTTGAAATGAAAATTCCAAGCTATAATTTAGAGTGTATGTAAATGCACATATATGACTGAAAACAGCTTTTTGTGTGGCGGAAACAACATTTAGCATTCACAAAGTAAAAGAAAGGTATGCAAATACTATGTTGAGTCAGTTGCAACCAAAAGGCATGCTGACCTGCAAAAAGTTCTTAACTAAAACAATCTGACAGAAGGCTGTCAGACTTTGGGTGTATTTCTGCATATCAAAGTGTTAGTAGGCAACACGCCAACTACTTCACCTGTGTATGTGTGTGTAGTGTAGAGTGTGTA
>JAOXNZ010000038.1:21181380-21194077 GCA_028566095.1 Kryptolebias brasiliensis
TTTTTTTTTTAATTTACCTTTCTTATTTTTTTTTTTTTTTTTTTGCTGTTTTTTTTTTTCTGGGCATAAAAGTTAGTTAAATAATAGCTGAACATTTAGCAAAAAAAAAAAACATTTTCTTGAGTGCTTTAGTGTTGGAACAGTGTTTTTATAAATGGTTATTAATGCTTTATAAAGAGCTATACTCATGGATAACCATTTAAATCGCTTAATAAATACTTTATAAAGGTACCCTTATTTTAGCTGTTTTTTTTCTTTTCTTTTCTTTTCTTTCATACATCAGGTCACTTGTGATTTAAATCTTAAAACTCATGTGTCATAAAAAGTAAGAACCTTTCTTTCAGGTAACTCAGAAGTTCTTTGGCAGCACTTTTGTAGCAGGAAATGAGCTGATTTAAAGGAGTAAACACCTCTGAGTTCAAATAAACCAAAGCAAACATGGCTCGCATGAGCACACATCTATGCTCATTCTTCCTTATCCTGGTTTTCTTGACCCGACTGGAGCTCATCATTATTTTGACCAGTTGCTTGATGCTTCCTCCGCCCCCTCTCTTTCAATGTGTCTTTAAAGATGTTGTCTTTGAGCCAAGTTCTTAATAAGCTGTTTGATTGATTACAGCTAATTCTACAAACCCCTGCAGGATCAGTGTATGCAAGTGTGTTGGTACGTCCTGACACTAATTGTGTGCTGTGATATGTTTGTGTGCGACATTTTGTTTTGCGTGACTTTGACTGAAGCTCTCAGATGAGGAGCCAATTGATTGAGATGGCCTCCATTAGTCTCTGTGATTAACTGAGTGTGATTGGATACCGTCCCCGGTATCCATTATTATCCATTATTGACAGGCTAATTAGTTGCTGCGGTGACCGTTTAAACACAACTGATTGTGTGCAACAGTCAAATGACTCCACAGCAGCCTATTAAGGAAACCTTTAACATGTGGATGTGTGCCTGCAAGGGTGTGTTTGCCAAAATTTATCTTGAAGGTGGTGTTTTCAGAAAGTGTTACAAACACCAAGATCAAACACAGGTTCTGCAACAGAACTGCATAATTTAGTTTTGGTGATTGAGATGGATTTGCTGTGCAAGCTTAGGCAAGTTTAGGCAAAGCTGTTCATAAGCTCATTTGTTTAAAATTTTTTTTTCAGGGAAAAACACAAAATAGCAATGAAAAAATAAGAAATAAATAAGTAAAAAACAGACTTCCTAAACACTCATACACATATTCCAAGTAGTTTCCATAGAAAACAACTTGAGATTAGCTGACCTTTGTCTGAGTTTGAGGTTTATAGAAAATACATAAAACTTTAAAACTTTAGAACTTACAGTTACAGATTAAACTTATATAAAGTAATTAGGTGGTGATTAGACTTTTTTCACTTTTTTGCCATTCCCTAATCAAAATTTAATGCATCTGTTATTAAAAATTAAAGTCTACCCAAGAAAACCCACAGACATCCACAGCTAAATAAATAATAAAACAAACCAGAAACACAACTTAATTTGAACTGAGAAGCTGAGGCCATTTTAATGAGAAATTTGATCAAGAATGCAATATGCAATAAGGCAATGTTTAATTAGCCATAGCTGCTTTGTATTTGATTAATGTAAAGCCTGTTGCTAGGATTTAGATTTTTTTTTTTTTCTTTCTCTCTAATGTTTCTCTTGTCATCTGTGTTAAAGCCAGTGTAGTTGTCCCCTGCAGTTATCTGTTGTTTCTTTTTGCTGTAGTTCTCCCCCGGGAGCCTGTAATCACCTGTCGGTCCAACACCTACCCTAAAGGTTTCTACTGCAACTGGCACCTACAGCATCCAACGTACATCCCCACGGCCTTTGAAGTGGACATACAGTAAGTCCATGTGTTTGGTGCAAAAATGTGTCAGGGTTGAACCTGTGGATTTCTGAATGATTCAGGTGATTAATTTGCTGTTAACTATGCAAGATTTTGTTTTCTTATATTTCTATTAACAATGAGGAAAATCTAACTTTGAA
Source organism: Kryptolebias brasiliensis (assembly GCA_028566095.1). Classification (NCBI taxonomy): domain Eukaryota; kingdom Metazoa; phylum Chordata; class Actinopteri; order Cyprinodontiformes; family Rivulidae; genus Kryptolebias; species Kryptolebias brasiliensis. The sequence continues at coordinate 21,183,374 of JAOXNZ010000038.1, forward strand.
GTGCTGGCAGTATAACTTTTAACTGAAGACAGTTAAATTATATACAAAACTCTCACTCTGAAATTTTATTAGAGGTGCTTTGCTTTGTTTTCTTTATTAAAGAAACAACTTTGATTGTTTAGACAAATTTTGAGCAGCAGATGCTCAAAAAGCACATCAAGTTTACTTTAAACACATACAGAGCTTCCCTGTTTACACAACAGCATCTGGATGCTGTCTTCATTAATATTATAACACCAATATTATAGTTTAAATAATAATTAGGTCAACAGAGACTGGGAGATAAAGACATTAATAGTAAAATGTATTGTTCATGGTCAGTCAGAGAACAGACTGGCATGGAACCACAAGGGGTTCCTTTTCAAATATTTTACACACCATCAGCTTTACATTGTTCTGAATAGCTCTTTTGTAATCCGAAACATGACTAACTCCAATTCTTCTTTCTGGCATCTGGCTTTTATCTGTGATAAATGAAGTGTTCCATTAGGATTCACTACTGACTCGCTAATCTTGAAGGAATGTAGATTTGCTGACTTCAAACAGACAAACTTTAACTGTCCTTCAGCCTGCAGCAAATGAAAAAGCTGCAGAAACACATAGAAAAGTAAAATTGTAAATAGTAAAATCTAAAAGAGAAAATTAATTAGGCATGAAAAACCAACAAAGCCAAATCTGTTAAAGGTCAAATCCAATTTTGTGTTTTTATGACTACCCCTTGGCTAATAATTCAAAATCCCAGATAGAGGCAGTTAATTTGTTTTACTGCAAAATATTCAAGACACCACTTTGTGACCAAGTGTCATCATATTCTTTTACGTAAATAGACACGTCAGTATGTCCGTATAAGCTGTGTTAAACTAGATATATAACCTGCAAGAGGCCATTGTTTTATACCTGTTAGGGAAGATCAGCAATGATCCAAAAAAAATACATTAAAGTATACATAGCAGTAATTGTAGAAATTATCTAAAATCCTAACTCCAAACTGTTTCACTCTATCAGGAAGTGGTATCACTGGTAGTCTCTGACTGAAACAATGTTCCAACTTTGCTTCAGCACTTCCTGCTGTCTTTCTGCACTCCCACTTCGAACCATATAAGACCTTGTTCTAACAGGAAACACACTACAAGCTACTTATTCATGTCCTTCTCATGTCTGCTCTTCTTTTTCTTGACCCTTTCCTGTCTGTCTCCTCTTATCTTATATTTTATTTATCTTTTCAGGCATAACCAGCGCTCACTGACAGTGCAGAAAGATCCAGTCCATAAGAATCGCTGTCATGTACGATTTCCAGAGGTCTTCTCCTCCTACCCCTACATAGTTAATGTGACAGCGATTAATGCCTTGGGGAAAACATCCAACACTTACAGCTTTGAAGAGTCCAATATAGGTAAGATAGATGTTGTGTCATGTTTCTTATTCTACCTTTTCACTTTCCTGTGCCTTTAGTTTATTCTGTCTGAAAGCTGTTAAAATGTAAGGTGGCCACAAAATTATTTAAGACAACAGTTGATTATTGCCGGGGCTACATGTCACCTATATTTCCTCAAAGGGTTTGGTTTTAATTAAACAATTTTACTTTCAAGGTTTTAACCAAACATGGTGTTTTTTTTTTTTTAAAGTCTCACAAATAGTTCCTTAAATCTGCAAAACATTAAAGTGTTTTATTAAAGTTTATCAACCGCTAAGTTCAAGGAGAAAGCAAAGATCTTCGTGTCAAAGAGATTGACGGGTATTTGGCTGAGGAACAAAAAGACTAAAAGGCAGAGTGTCAAAGCAACTCTTTGAAGATGCCAACACTTGAGATAATGCATTCGTTTAACCACAGATAACGGATTGCTTTCCTTTCTGGTTCTCTTTGGAGTTTTGTTGCACACACAGCAATGCTTGTTGCAATGAAAGCAAAGAAAATTGAAGATGTGGTTGCCAAATAAATGTCACCCGGCATAGAGGAGAATGCACAGAGGCTGTCAAAGAGAAACCAATGAATTGTGCACATTTTTTTTTCTTTTTTTTTATCAAAAGCGCCACATAATAAATAATTTCCAAACATTTTTGTATAGCAGATGCCATTTAACTAAAGTTTTTGACAGGTTGTAACTGCCACATATCAATTGTCTGTTATTTTTCACATTCTTGAAAGCAAAATACCAGCTGCTATACAGGCATATTTTTGTCATTTTAATATAAAATTCAAATCTAAAAGTTGGAGCTTTCTTTGGCTTACTTTGTAAGCCTGTTTTTGAAGAAAAACAGTTTTGATGGGAATAAATTTGTTCAGAGGACCACACAATAACAGGAATTACAGGATTCATCAGCAACTCTGACCGAAAAGGCAGTGAAGAGGAGAAATTCATTTTACGGGAGGAATGGGGAGAACTCTGATAGATAAGAGAAGTGCTGCAAGCAGTCCTCAGCTCTGTTGCTTTAGTTTTAGTGCAATATTGGTGTGCATGACACATAAATAGTTGCAAAGACCAACGGGGCTGTGAGTGATTTGTGTGGAGTGTTGACTTGGGGTAGTTGCTTGTTGCTTTTTAAAGAGAGAGAGAGATTGTGTTTGTGTGTGTGAGGGTGTGGGAGTGGGGGTGTGTTTGTGTGTGTGTTTTCAAAAGTAACCAAATGAGGCAGTGACATGCTCTGCCAACCCCCGGACACAGAACTCATGAAAATGCTAATGGTAGCCGGATTAGCGCCTTGGCTGAGGAAATATCCCTTTTAGAGATATCAAAATACCCCACCTCTCCTTTCGTTGGATCTGTTTTTGCTTTCTTTCTTGTATGCACTCCTTGTAACTTTGAACTTACTTTTATTTTTTTTGCCCTTTTCTCTTTCTTCATTGTTTGTGTTCATGCTTTCATTATGAGCCAAATACTGTAGATTCTAATGAGATGGAAATTCACTTAAGTGGTGATTTTGTGGGTCTTGTGAAGACTGGACTTTTTTTTCTTTCTCTGCTGATCTAAAAACATAATCAGATCATTGCTTAAAGGGAAAGTTTAAATCTTTTGAATTTGTGTTCTTTTGAAAGGTTATAAATATCTTACCTGTTGTACAAAGTGGTGTCTTTTTTAAGAACCTCATTTTGGAGAAATAAAGTTTAATTTGGGGCTGATGAGCTAACAGCTAGTACAAGTGTTGGACGAGAAAAGGTGATTTTTGCCACTTATTTTGTTGTTAGACCAACATTCCATTCTTTATGTGACAAAGGCCTCTGAACCTACAATCTGTACAACTCTAGGAAGTTTAGAAGAGGTTTTTTCTTTGTTTGTGTTTTGGTTTTTCTAGCATTTTCAATGTCAAATTGTTAAGAACAAGACTGGAAATAGCTAACAAGTCTACAAGGCACTAATCAACTAAATTCTTCTTTAGTAATCTTTAGGGTCATGAGCAATTTGTTTGCTGTGGGCAGAATGTATTAAATAAATGACTAACCTTTTTGGTTTAAGTGAGAAGTGTCACATTTATAGCAAGGACAAACACTGAATTGCTGCACAGGAATCTTATACAGCCTGTGGATTTAAGTGGCATCACAATAAGAAGTTGGGTAAACCAGGGTGAACTGCTATCATTGATTAAGACAGAAATTATATTGAAAAATAAAATTAATAAGAAAAATGTCAAACCATTGATTAAGAAACAAATCCCACAAGAATGCACCTCAAAACAAAAGACAGCAATGATAAAAACTAAAATCATCTCAGAATTAAAACAGTTCTATGAAGAAGAGCAGACCAAAATTCCTACAAACCGATGTGTACAGCTGGTCAGTGGCTTTTTGTACTTTATATCTTAAAGCCATGTTTTAAATGTGTTTTGAATTTATTTTTAGTGAGCAACATTTGTTGCTCAGCAGCAGTCTAGGTGATCTCAGCACATAGCGTTCTTTGAATTGCAGTCCACCCTACGATCATTTCAATCTCCTTTAAGGATAGCTCTTACCAGAATCCAGATGTTATCATTGATTTAAAAACAAACAAAAAAACAAAACAAAGTCAGAGGTAACAGACGCTTCTTTTTCTTCACATACTACATTGCAAATTGAATATTTTGCAAATGTGGCAAAGTAATCCTTTGAAAAGACACAAAAGCCTGCCTCTTAAATCTGCCTTCCAACCTTGCATTTTTTTTTTTTTTTTTTGCCTTTTTAGCTTGTAAGTCACATTAATTTTCAGGGACAATGAGGAAGATTGTAAATAAATAAAACTACTTTATGTTTTCTGGTGCACTTCTGAGTTCTGAGTGGGCGTAAAATGATTTTTAACTGTCCTTGTTTATCTGAATAAAGCAGACAAGATTAGAGATGAAATGTGTGTGAAAAAACTCAAGACATCTTGAGTCGTTAAATAATAATGTCAGTCCTTAAGTGCCCAAATGATCAAACAATATCTCGTCAGTGTAAAGGCTTCTGAAGGTAGAGTGTAAGTTTTTGTAAATGCTTACAGCAGCTCACTAAAGTATCTCCTTATTTATTGGGTGCAAAAAATCTCTGCTAGAACCTTACGCCACCAGGTCACTCGAATTGAAATAACTATTAACAATAGATCTGAAATAGTCTGTTGCTCGTGTCATTCTTTCAGTCGACGCTTAAAAAGACCAACATTTGCAGTGTTGTGGTTGAGTAATTTACAGGAGACTGACAAACTGAAATGTTCTTGGATTTGTCATCCTATTTTCCAGTAAAATATTTGCCGTTTGGTACTAAAATGTAGTCAAGTCAAATTTATTTATATAGCACTTTTCAGCAACAAGGCGGTTCAAAGTGCTTTATGTCATAAAAACACAAAAATTACACACCGATTAGAAAAAATAACATCATATATAAAAAAAAATAAAATAAAAAAAACACTGGAAGCTGGAGATAACTAGTTCTGGAGATCACTAATTCTGGGTAAATGCCCTCATTTGTTTTGCCAGCCTAATCATAGCTAGTTACTTAATTAGATTCAGTGTTTGTTCTATACAAAATAATTTTCTGATTTTGCACAATTTTGCATTGGTTTTGTTGCTAAAATAGTGAATATGCACTACTTTCTACTTGGATTTCTTTTTAATTTTTGTTTAGTCACGTTTTAAAAAAGTGCTCTGTAAAATGTGTCATCTAGGACACAGGAAAAAATATTTATTTTATGTTCTATTTTACAGCCTTTTTAATAATATACAGAATAATGTAAAAGACAGGAAATTAAAAATACTTGGAGTCTATTACCCCTATTTATAAAATATCTTTTAATACTTTTACTTGTTGACATTATCTAATTTGCTCATGTGTTTGTCTTTGTTTCTGTATTTATTCAGTCTTTTCAAGCACATTTACAAGAGGAATTGCACTAATGAATGAAAAGCTCACTCTCAAAGAAATCATTGCATACTATATGTCTGTTATCTTGGTCATGCAGTAGTTTTTATTACCTATCATCATCTTATTTGCATATTTCTTGCTGTTTGTACATGTGTGCATGTTGCCTGTTTATATGCAGCTTTAAATGTGTGACAGTATGCCTTCTACCCTAATCTATTTTGTGATAGTGTATGTTATTGAACAGAATGATTATAATTGTAGCTATCTGTTTCGTTTTGTAATGTCATTTACGTATTTGGTTAAGAGGAGGTTTTATGTGTCTAAAGAGGCAGGCCAGGGTGTTCCCTTGTGGGAGCACTCTAACAAAGACTGGGTCATTCAATATGGTCTGAAAAGCTTCAAATTGAATTTTCTCAATCTCTCTATCATTGTGTCTTTCTCAGCGGACAGATATTCAGAGACACATTGTTTGTACATACCTTTTCATCGGGGACCGATGGCTTTTCATCTGCAGCCTCGGCATAATCCCTGCAAATGGTTTTGGCTTCTAGTTTTGGCACTTTTTTTTTTGTTAGAATTATTGTAGCAAAGTTATTCTTAAACAACAGTTTAGTTTGATACTCACAAAACACAGATTAATAAACTGGCAAATTATAAAAAGAAATGTTAAAGTATCAGTGCATTAGAGGATGGGAAATCTTGACATTTGTCAAGCTTTCAAAATCAAGACATATTATAACACACTCATTTCTTCCTCTACAGTCCACATTTTTTAAATTTTCATTTATGTTTTTGTCAGTACATACCACCAGTATAAAATACACATTTTCAATTTAATCTAGGGCTGCAGAGTTGTGGTGAATGTTTAAATTTGTTGATTTTCCATAATGTCTGTGAGTTCAGGCAGTCCTCATTAGCCAGTAAATGAACCATTCAGTTGTGATGAACATGTTCACCCAATGCAGATACTCCAATTTCTCAAAAAAAGTTTGTCAAAAGATTAATTTAACGAACAGTTTTCTTTTGTTTTATTTATTTATTTTCTTAGTCTGAGTTGTAATTTGCATAAAGGGCACTATAATGTTCATTTAACACAAAAAACTGTTTTTTTATCCACTCCTCACAGTTAAACCAGACCCCCCAGAGCGTGTGATGGCAACTCCGATCCGTTTCAACCCTCGAAGGCTGGAGGTGTCTTGGCAAAGCCCGGCCACCTGGCCCGACATAGACAGCTTTCCTTTGAAGTACTTTCTTCGATATCGGCCTCTAATCCGAGAGCAGTGGCAGCATGTGAGTACTGTTGTGTATGTACCTGTGAAAGAAAAATAACCTCAAATCACCCAATAGTTTAGCAGTTTATTATTATTATTGTAATCAAAGAGCACAGAAGAAATATACAAAGCAATCTTCTACTGTGTATATTTAAGCATGTATCATCATTTCAACTGAAAAAAAAAAAAAGTTATACTTTGAAACAAGAAGATTATAGGCGTCCATATCTTCTCATTTCACAATTTACCTTTTCGTTCCATTTAATCAGAGACACAAGCAATATGATCAGAAGTCATGCTCAAAGTAAATTAAACTAGGAAAGTTTTAAGAAAAATAGATTATATTTAGGAAAAAAACAGTTTCCCAAGGAGATGGCTTTGAGAAATGTTTTAATGAAATGATTCCAAATTTTGGCTGTTAGTTGGATTCCTGGAAAGACAGGCATCATTTCACAGTTGCTTTGGTGTATGTTACAGTGTCCCAGTAATTTCTGTGGGTTCACTTCCCTAAGGGCTTCATATAGTAAAAGCATATGTGTCCACTATAGAATTCTAGGATGAAAGCTATTTCTACCCACATCTAACATTGTGGAGTAATTATTGTGCATGTCAGTGATTTTGCTGAGGTGTTGTTTTAAGAGCTTTGGTTACAAAGTCTCAAATGAACATACATTTCAACCTAATTTTTCTTTCACTTTCTCTGTGTCTGCATATTCCCTGTGTTTAGTTTCAAATGTGTGGGAAAAGATAACCTGTTTAATTTTTATTTCATTTGATTATTTGGCATCACTTGTTTCTATTGGATCAAGCTAAGATAAATCAAAAGGTGCAACAATGCTTGTCTTACTCAAGTTGTTAATGTATAATAGCTCAAAATAAAATGTAACAACTATCATAAATGTTCATATCATTATCCATTCTGTCCATCTCACCGTGCTTTCCTTTTATGCAGCCATTCAAAAAAAGTTTAAAAAAGCCTCAACTGTTTGTGGCTCGAAGTGATAATTAAACCTGACACACACTCTGAGGTTTTCTTCTCCTCTTACCACTAATCAATCAATATGTAACTAAAACATAACCAGAAAGGTGGGAAACCTTAAGTCAATATTTGGATTGGGTAAGGACGCATAATTTAGAAATTGCATAAATGCGTTTGATGACAGCTGCTCTCTGCAAGGTTTTTCGTTTTTGTGTTATGCTTTGATGAATGTCTTTGTGGTCAAGGTTTTTGTTTTTGTTGCAGTAAGTGTGATTTTCTGAAAGGATAATTCTGCATGTTTTAACACTGTTTTTTTTTTTATGGCCAATTATGGCTGTGTTTTCTCACAGTCATAAAGGGTAGTGTTGCTCAGTAGTGTGGGATGTCTTTTAAATCACACAGATAGTGTTCAGTCTAGCTATTAACTTAATTTGGGGTTCATATGTATTCACTTTGTACATATATAATCTAAGTGAGAGTTATGGCACCAAGTTCCTGAACATTCAATACCTAACAAGTGCCAGAGGTCAAGAAAAAAATCTGTTTACTTGGATAATATGTGGGAATTTGAAATAGTATATATGTATAGCGGGTGTTGAGCTGTTTGCAGCACAGAACTGCAGGGGCATATTTTTAATAGGGGAAACAAAAATCAACACTAAACTGGGTGTGGAATAAGAGTTTAAAGATGTTTACAAATTACAATCTAGCTATAATATTAAAATAATATGCAATAACATCAACATGTCACCAACAGCTGTGGATGTTTTTAGTTAAGCGTGCATGATTTTTTAAGACTTTGATTAATTTGCAGACAGGTTGTAAGCACTCATCAATTTAGAGTACGACTTATTTTGAATAAAATCAGGTTATATAATGTTGTCTACATTTCTTTTATTAAAGAGACGTGATGTTTGTTGTATAACAATAGCTTTTTTTAGAAGTTATGAGAGTAAGGATTATCCCAACTTTCCAACTTGGCTGAACACAAACAAGGATTGATTGATTGTTCTTGACCAGAAGGATGTTTGGTTTAGAAATCTGTGCACACTGATTACCTAAACTGAGGGAATGGATTACAAATCCATGTACACAGTTAACTAAATGGAGAGAACAGATTTCTCCAGCTTCTATTTTCACTTCAACACCTGGCACTTGCTGGGCTCTGTAAAGACACTCCTGTCGCAGAATATTTTAGTTCAAATAGAAACAATAAAAAAAAAACATGTCCATTGTTTAATCAATTTAGAATTTTGGTAACCTTTCATTTTAACATGACTGCTTTTAAATGGTGCTCTAGTCATGCCTACTGGCAACACTGTATATTTTAAACCTTTAGTTTTGGCAACTTATGACTGCTTACTGCCATTAGAGTGGATGACAGTAATGTTTGTCTGTATTAGCAACACTGCTCTAGAAATCATTTGGATTAAAAACTGCCAAACCATGAAATATTTCATTAGGGGAAACTTAATGATGCAGCTATAATAAGACACACAGCAGACTGGCTTCAAATATATTTTTTCAATAACTACAGTCTCAGAGGTTAATTGAAGTGGGTATTATTGCTCAGGAATTTACCTTTGATGTGGTTTGACAGCATTACTGCTCGAGAATGGCTTTCACATGTAGTATTTTGAAATGCGTGTGTGTGGAGTTAGAAATGAAAGCTGCGCTGTGATCAGAGTCATCTTTAGAGGAAACCATCCATCGTCTTGAGGGATGAAGAGATGACGGGCCCAGATACTCGAGAGTGATGGAGAGTCAGATGGATACAGGAAAATTAGGAAAAGTTTTGAAGTAGAGATAAATGGAGCACATCAGACGAGCAGAAGGGGCGTTAATGAATAGCAGACTCCCATAGATGTCCTAAACGAAACAAGTAGAGCATATGCATGACATTGACAATGACAAGCACAAAGATACATTTGAACATTTGTGAAGGACAAAGGTGACTGAAATATTATATACTGCAGAATCCACATTTGAAAGGATATAATGCTCAAAATAAGCTCATAAGTCTGAGATCATATTACCTGAGACTGACAGCAGCACAATGGAGGGTCGGTCAGAGAACTACAGAGAAAATAAATAAATAAAAAAAATTAGGCATATGGATGTCAGTGTGATCAGATGTGCAGAGCAATGTTGGTGTCAGACAGATAAATTGATGTAAGAGACATGAAGAAAAGAAAAGCTCAAGAAGCTGCTTTAAATAAATATCTTAAGGCTGTTGGTTAGAAGATGTTTGCAGATCAAGGAAGATATGGGAAGTGTAAGGGAAGAAACACAAAAATATCTATAAATGTAAAGTACATAGTGACTAACGTAAAGATAACGTAAATTGAGATCTAACATGTTAAATCACAGATGTTTGTGGACTAATGACTAATGTGCAAAATAGCTCTAATGGTATTGTTCTTACATTTCTAAATGAAGATAAGTCAAATAAACACTTGTGAATTCAACACTATGTTAAACACAATGCATTTTTGTAAATGTCAAGAAAATATAAATGCTTGATCTTGTGGAAGAAAGATGAAAAAAAGAATTATTAAATTGACAATAATATAAAAAAAACCTGTTTTATTTTTGAATTTGTGATTAAAACTGGTCATCTATCTGATGTTAAAATACATTTGAACATATCCAAAGTGTGAAAAAACCACCTTCTGGGTAACAGACAACTTTGTAGTACTGCTACAAACAATTTCTGTTACAATTAATTACGGCAGACTATTTACAGATTTCCTGAATGTTTTATCTACTATTCAGTCTGCTAGAGATGAAATTGAGAAAGAAAAATCACAGTGTGTTCAAGAAGCTCTTTAGTAGTTCCAATCTCTCTAGACAAAATGTTGTGTGCTTTGTCCCACAAATTACATTTACAAGATTAATGTGGGAAGAAACATCAACACATCATTATTATTTCCCTGTGTTATTTCCTACATGCATCAGTGTTCCAGAAAAGTGGCCATTTCACCACCATTGCTCCCTTGGTATTCACATTCTGTCTGCCACGTCTGCTACTTTAATTCATCTGTATTCAACTTTCCTGCCATGGGAATGGTGCTTTGTACTTAAGTGAATAATTAAAGGAAGTAATTTGGCCCACACTTTTTTTTTATCTTTGCCTTATTAAAGAGAAA
>JAOXNZ010000038.1:21287578-21300561 GCA_028566095.1 Kryptolebias brasiliensis
CCGTTTGGAGCTCTAAACCCGGTCCCGTTAGGAGCTCTAAACCCGGTCCCGTTTGGAGCTCTAAACCCGGTCCCGTTAGGAGCTCTAAACCCAGATCTTTAACAGTTTTTATACAATCACAGGTTAAGATGGAGGATTTTTTTAGAGATTCTTCCACAGAATGTTCAGCTCAGAGTCGGATGATGTCACACACTCTAACTTTTGAATTGTCTCAACTTTTGAAATCTTTTGCACACTCTTCTTCACCCACATGTAGAGTTCATACATGAACTGTAGGTATTTCTGTCTTCTTCCACCCAGTGTGTCTCTGCTGTAGGACTGATGGCTTTCACTCAAACAGCCAAACTTAGACTTTAGTGAAATTTTAGCTCAAATTATTATCTGCAATCCAGGAAGTAAAGTCTCTTTTTAACTTATCTTCTCCATAAAATCCTGAAGAAACATCAAACTGAACCTTTGGGACCATCAGAACTTTCTGCTGCTCACGGGTCAAGAAGTTTTATAGTTTTCATACAGAAACTGTTCCGTCTGCCTCTCATTAACTCAACTGTCAGGGAGTGACAGACAGATGCATAGTTACCATGCAGACCATAATAAGCCATCTTGGGTTTGTTTAGTGTTTTTTACAGTTCTGACATTAAAACGTTTTTTCTGAGCCTAAATTATTCCAGCTGCACTGACACCATTCAGCAGCGCTGCAGAAAGGTTCTTCTTCAGATGATATCTTTTTATTGTGCCATGATGAGCAGTAGGAGCCATGTTGGATGTAGTCTTAACAGGACCATGGACCTGGTTCTGTGATTGGTTCCTGTTATCAGCTGTGAAGATCAGGAGGTCAAAGAGGACCCTTGGCTGATGTCAGAAGATCTGATCTTCTCTGGGAGATGAAGGAGCCTGAACACTGCTGAGTTCAAGCTGCTGCTTAATGAAAACACAGCTCCATAATGAAGCTGCTGAATAAATAACTCTAAGAACCATTTTTGGTAAAACCTTAACATAACAGGAGAAATTACTGAACCACAGTGTGTGTCGGTTCTGTCAGACTGGACTGAGGCCCAGCAGATGGTTCACCAGAACCAGCCGAGGAACGATACAGATCAGAGGAGTCGGTCACTCAGTACCTGCTGAGGTACATATGCAAATTTCTTGGCTGGCAGGATAAAACCTGAGCTGTGAGTGGGTGACTCATCTGAGAGTGATAAGAAAGAGATGGTCTCATTAAGCAGCGCCAGCCTATCAGAACCAACATTAGTCACTGCCCTTGACACAGATACCGGCTCCGTTTCCCCTTCAGGAGGATTATTTTTGGCACACTTTTTGACACGTAATACGTTTAAAGGAAAGAAGGTGGGAGTCACTGAGCTAGGAAACATTTGTCTAATTAACAGTGCCAGAGTATAATCACTGAAGTACTCTGATTACTCTTCAGCTGTTTTCATCAGTTTTTCTTTTCACATCTCAGAATTTTGGAAAAACCCAAACAAAACTACAACAAAACATCCATCCATTCATTTTCTTTACCTGCTTCTGGCGTCTGTCTCCAGCCATCACTGTGCGAGAGGCTGGGACACCCTGGACAGATCTCCAGTCCATCACAGGGACACATAGAGACAAACAAGTTGAACAACCATTCACCCTCGCACTCACGTCTAGAGACAGTTTAGAGTTCCCAATGAACCCAACCTGCAGGTTTCTGGTCTGTGGGAGGAACCCTGAGTAAACCCACATGAGCACAGGGAGACCATGTAACTTGACTGGGCAAAAGTGAACTCAGTTGGAGGATTTATGCAAGTTTCACCACAGAATGTTCAACTTTAAAACATATTTTGGTAAAATCTTCTTATTTCCACAATCCTTCCAAAACAGGTATTTCTTCCACCCAGTGTGTCTCTCTGCTGGAGGACTGATGGTTTCCTCTCAGAGGTCAGAGGTCACTCACCCAACCTCTCATTGACTTCCATTGGCTCTGAGCTTCAAACAGGAAGTGAAGGCTCTTTTTAACTCTTCATATCTCCTCCATAAACCCTGTAGAACCATCAACCTGAACCTGTGGGACCATCAGAACCTTCTGCTGCTCATGGGTCAAGAAGTTCTGATCCGACTGATAGTTTTCACTCAGACTGTTTGTCTGAGGCTTACTTTCTGCTCTGTCTTTCTGTCTGAAGTGCTGACATCCTCACCATGGCAACCAGCTCCTCAGCAGCTTCTAGATTACCCAGCATGCTTTTCTTCCATCATGGCCGCCCCCATGATAGATCCTTCATGTCGTCTCTAATCAGAGCTTTGATGTTCAGGAGGATTCAGGGCTTAAAGGCAGAGGAACAGGAAGAGGACTGAACCTGGAGTTTCACAATAAAGCTCACAGATACTCTTCAAAATAAGAGTCTGGTTCTGTTTAGCTGAGAAAGAAACTCTCAAATTCCTGTTGGGTTTTTGAGAAGAAAGTTTACCCTTTAAAATTTCTGCAGATTTAATAAAATAAAAACAGTTTTAGTTGTTTTGTGTTCATGTGAAAAACTTTGAGTTCATTTTTTACATTTAAATAATGTAAAATTTATGTTGTTATTAACTTGTTTACACACAGATGCTGTCCTGAGGTTTTGGGTTTTATTAACATTTATTGCTGCTGAGCTGCAGTCGTTCAGCTGTTAACACCTAGCAGGTTAACAGCTGAAGCAGCTAACTAACTCCAGACTGAAGTCATGTTATCCCTCTCCATCCACAGAGCGTGACCTCAGCTGATGACTGTTTCCCTGCTTCACTTTCCCATCTGTCTCGTTTCCATCATTTCTTTCTTTTTTAGTTTCTCTCACTTCTGTCTCCTCTTCATTCTGTTTGCTTCCTCACTGACTCCATTTCCTGTGGTCTTTGACGGGTCACCGGTTTCGTTGTCTTCATGGGTCACATGTCTTTGCCTCAGCCAGTCAGGAAGAAAAAACTTCAACTAGTTCATTTCTGGAGTTTCTTTAATTAGTTGGTGCCGACCCTCCAATCTGCAGCGTGTCTCTCCTGTGATGTGAACTGAACACAGAGGTTCTTACAACCCGGCAACTCTGTAATTCTTTAACAAAACTGGGAGCCGGCAGAGTAATTGGGTTTGATGAGCTGTGAAAAACGAAAGAGGAGCTGAGACACGCAGAGGAGGAGGAGGAGGAGGAAGAAAAGGGACGTGGATCTCAGGATGTGAGACGCTTTAAAAAGAATAAAAATAAGGAAAAGTCGAAACTTTACTGTCTGTGAAGGAAAAGCTGGGAATGATGCTGACATTTACAGAACAAACAACATGGTTAAAGCTCAAAGTGTGTGTTGAGGATGACTCTCAGCTACTACCACACTGGGTTTTAGCTCAATATCTGCCAAACTGAGTTAGAGACATTTTTGTATTTTCTAAGGTCACTTAGTTGTGGTGGCCATCTTGAATCAGGTTGAAGTTAATTAGTTGTAGATGAAAATCCACCCAGTGGTTCCTGAGATATTTGGCTAACAGACAGAAAAACACCCACTTTCACAGGTAATTACATGACTGTCCTTTTGTGATAATAACAAAGAAATAGTCTTGAAACAACATTTTAATTTTAACTCTAATTTCTATATATTCTTATTTTATTGTTTTTGTCCAAGTGATCCTTAAAAAGGCTGAACGGACTCTTCAGAGGTGAGGAGGGGTTTTTGTCCCTTTCTGCATTATTTGGACAGTGAACCAGTTCTTCAAACTCAGGTCAGTTCACCAGCTGCAGTTTGAGTTTTTATTCAGCAGACCTCTGACTGAACTCTGTAACTTCACCAATTAATCCTTTCATGCTTCTTTTATTTGTCCCACATCACATGTGTTACATAACTGAGCTAACTGGGGTCAGTCTGAACCCAATCCTTCAGGATGTTTTACACAAACAGACTGCAGGAAGAGCTCAGAGTACTTTAGATCCAATCAGAACACAGAACATGGTCTCTGTCTGAACTCAGCTCATTTCTGTCCTCATTAAGGTTTGGTGGATTCATGCAGAGGGAAGATTATATTCTTTATGCTTTCATGGTGGCAGGTGATCATGTAATAGATGGCTGCCACAGCTAATCGACCTTCACAAACATAGCCTAACTAAAATTAGGTGTGGTAGTAGTTGAGCTTCATCCCCAGCACATACTCTGAGCTTTAACTGGTCACATGAGCTCTTTGTTTTAAACCTGGCCATGCGGGGCAGCGGGCAATAAGCATTCCTTTAAGAAACGCCACCTGTTTCTTGTAGGTCTAGAAGTTCAGGAAGTGACCATAAAGTAAATCCTGATGTTTCCATAAAACAAATGTTTCGTACAGACAGGAAGTCCCATGATGTCTGAAGGTCAGCTGTTATCCAACAGAAAACACCAAACAGCTGATGGCTCCACGTGAACTCCGTCTGAGGTCAAAGGTCAGCAAACAGTCAGATCAGTAGACTGCTGAAATACTTTATTTTAACTTTGTAGTTACAAATAAATACATACACATTTCTACTTCAAGTTTTATTTTGATGCATGTTGCATTTTTGCTGCCATTGTTCAAGATAAAGCTTAAACCCTTGCAATAATTTTAAATACTAGGTTAAATTATGACAGCATATATTTTGTTAGAGTTTAAATGCAAACAAATCTGTCAGTATACATATTTTATATATGCTTTAATGACTTATTTTAATTTGTAGGTTGTTTGCAACATTAGACAACAAAAAATATGCCCAGATATTGTCCTAGAGGATCTGGCATAAATGCCTTGAAAGCAATTTTCCAAATATTATGTCACTAATTTCATTCACACTGAAATTATCTGTTGAATGTGTAATGAGAGAAGTTAAGAGTAAATTTTGTCACCCTGAGGTTTAAACTTACATCATTGCTGACTTCCTCTTCATGCATGTCCATTAAAAAGATCTTCATGATGTCATCAGAGGGCCCCTGCAGGATGCGCTCCCACAGAGGTTGGTCTCTGTCACACAGCTTTTTCTTTTCTGGACAAAACGCACCCAGACACACATAAACCATAAGTGCTTCCCTGTATTTTGATAATTTCGTTGTCATGCAAAGCACACTGACCCCACCTCCACTCTGGTGAAGACAGTACAATGCAAACTCCTGAGGGTCATTTTCTATCTGCAGGAGAAACAACCAATTTCAAAGTGATGAATGAGAAATGTAATGGTAGTAGGCCATTTTTGCAACTTGTTCCAGAATAAGAACCAAAGTTACCTTGAACTTGTTTAGCAGCTGTATTATGACTTGATCTGTTGTCATCTGGCTAGAGATGCGAACTTTAGTTGAAGTACCAAAGGTTGGGGTGAATATAGCGGTCTGCAGAATATAGTAGGGCATCAATGAACACATAGGCTTAGGAAATTGTAAACAAAATGAACAAAAATTTATGAGAGCTTTGTTAAGCATGAAAGTACTTTGTAGTTATAGAAGTGCCCGTTGATGGAGAAGCGATGTTGTCTTTCTTGCTCTTGTTGTGCTGCTGATTTTCCCTTTCTTCTCCTCCTCTTAACCAATGAGGCGTCGCTCATACAGCGAAACAGGTTGGACTCCACCTCCAGTTCAGGATTCTTGTGCCTCGTAGGACGCAGTGTGGCAGTCTCATAAACAGGAGGACCTTTGGATAAATTAAAATATGCAGTTAGAATACCTCATACTAACTAAATACTGTCATAATTAAAGTTTTCTGAAACAAAAAGGAAAAGCTCAACACATGAGAGTAAAAAATGATTTGATTTAATAAACAGAGTTTGTGTTTATAAAACAATGTCTACCAGAAAGAGAGAGAAGAATATTATTGCAAAACCATCTAATGATGTAATAGATTTTAAAATAATCAGATCTCAAAAATATATTTTTTTTCCAGCTGTTTTTTGTTTATCAAATAAAATACCCACAACATTTATTAATGAGCAGCCAGGTGCCAAAACCAGAATCCTTAGCTGTAATAACTTTGAAGAGAGATGTGTGAATGTCAAAGTGATGTTTTATTTTGCTTTCTTCTTTTTTTGTGAAGTCTGTAGTTTACTCAATAAGACAAGTGTAGGCAATACTCTACATTACTTAAAACAGCATGGCTTTATAGACACAAAGTGTATGTGCTTTATTGGTCTCCCTCCAATCCAGATGTCTTACCTAATCGATTTGTAGCTATTTAAGAAAAAACAATCTGACAACCTTTGACTGTTGAGCTGTTGAATTTTTGTAATTTCTCTTACAAAACTGAAAGGTATGAAAACAAAAAGTGATGTAACATTGTGGTAAATAAGTGGTAAAAAAAAAGTTTTTGCAAGTAGATAATATTATCATTGTTGCAATTGCATCTTCCTTTTTTAAAAAGATTTTTTTTGACATTTTAGAAAACATTCCCACAGTTTTCAAACTTATGTCAGTAATTTCATACACTTTATTGTAAATTACTGCTGTTTAGCCAACAGCACTGTTGGGAAACTTAAAGAGACAAAATATGAAGCTAACCTGGTAAAGGATCCTTGACCACTGTTTCATGTGCCTCATCTGTCTCTGCCAACTCATCAATCTGGTGAAGATCATTATATTCTCCCCATCGTGACATACTACTGCAAAGAGACAGACACAAAAAAATGATATTGGTGATTTCCAGACCGACGCAAGATTTTTAATATTGGCACATGCAAATTATCTGTTGTATTGAGCACAAGCTCAAAGACATATTTCATATTAATACAGGTATACAAAAGCTGACATCTAACCTTTTGCTACCAATTGGGCTGACTGGACTGGCAGGATCAGGGTTAGTCACTGGCACAAGAGAAAGACTCTGTTTGTCATCCTGCATTTTCAGCCTGATTGGTCTTCGTACTCCCCAGGAGATATTCAGAAAACCTTCCACTATCACCCTTCCATCTGCACCCTGTTACAGAAACAAACACACGGACACCTATATGGTGTTAAACTGCTGCCATAGACCTTCTTTACACTTTACTGTGTGAACAGCCACAAGTTAAACAGGGAGTATAAATCTGAAACATAGAACTCATACCTGAGAATAAGTGAGATGGAGCTGAGTCTGCTCTTTAAGGAACCAGTTGTAGGTCTTCAACAGTGACAGAAACTCTGCTCTAAAATATATATTACATTAAAAGTGGTGCAGAGTATTAGACAGGAAAAAGAATAGCAGGACAATACAGGTACACTTTTTTATTTTTATTTTTTTATCTTTAGTCTTGATTTGGCTTATAGTTGATCAACTCTTCTTCTTTTGGCTGCTTCCTTAAGAGGTCACCACAGCAAATCATCTGCCTTCATCTCACCCTATCCCTAGCATCCTCCTCTGTCACACCAACCTTCCTTCACTACATCAATGAACCTCCTCTGTGGTCTTATTCATTTCCTCCTCCCTGGCAGCTCCAAATTCAGCATTCTTTGTCCAGTATTTCAACTATCCCTCCTCCTCTGCACATGTCCAAATCATCTCAGCCTTACCTTTCTAAATTTCTCCTCAAATTACTCAACCTGAGCTGCTCCTCTTATACTGTATACTCATTTGCTAATTCTGTTCATTTTGGTCACTCTCAATAAAAAAGTCTCAACATTTTCATCTCTGCCACCTCTCTGATTTCTGTCTTTTTTAAAGTGCCAATGTCTCCAAAACATACATCAAAGCAGGTCTCTGTAATATTTCAGAAACCTTCCCTTTTCACACTTGCAGCTCTCATGCTGTCACAAATCACCCCTGACACTTGTCTCCATCCACTCCACCCTGCCTGCACTCTCTTCTTCATCTCTCATGTACCTCCATTCCTTGCACCTTCACTGTCATACCTGTCTCGTTCTAATTCACATACATGTATTCTATCTTGTCGACTGACCTTTTTTCCTTCTCACCCGATTATGGCTCCCTCTCCAGGCTCTCTTTCACCTGTTCCCTATTCTCACTTTAGATTGCAATGTCATCTGAAAACATTGTAGCCCATGCTGACTCTTGGTTTATGGTTCATCAAATTAGACAGATTCTAGAAACAGCAAAAAAAAACAAAACTCTGAGAATATATTGGCATGTTTGAAAGTGAGACTGGTAGCTTTATAAGCAGTAAATCACCTGGTCAATTTCCTTCCGTTTCCTGCTTGGATTACTGGGGGCAGAGCTGCTGCATACATCTCTGTTCAGCTACTGCAGGGTGAAAAAAAAGAAAAGAAAAAAGGAACATCTTTAATTGCATGTGGTCACAAAATAAGAGCAGGAATGGCAAATGGTAAAGCATGAAGCAGCCTGCAGACATAAGTTCAGAGGGCATTTTGCTGCTTCTTGCTGCTAAATGCAGCCTCTTGTCTAGCATAATGTTGACCTCAAGCAAGGAATGCTACTGAAAACAAATTTTACTGCACCCCTTCTTAAAATAACCAGTTAAATAAAAGTCTTACCTTCTCTCTAATGAAAAATCCTAGATTATCATTCAGTGTCTTTGTCTTGTTCGTCTCTCTGTGCTTTAAATATCTCTCTCTGACTGCCTCTCTGAAGTTTTTGTGTTATTTTTATCTCTCGCTCTCTTTCGTTGGCTGTAGTCCTGCCTTCACTCTTTCACTTTCTTTTTTTTTTGCTAGTCTCCAAGAGATTTAATAACAGTACTCCACCCAGTAACCAGTGATGACAGCGTAGAGCCAGTCGTTTGTTTATATTTTGATGAAAGACTCAGAAGCCTGTGACTGTAACCTGCAATTGTATGCTCATTCTGTCCTTGTTTTTTCTTTTGTCCCTCTGTTTTATAAATTATTGTGAATGTGAGGGCCACCTGAAAACAGCAGCCCGTTTGATTGACATTTTCCTTAATTCTTTCTTTGCCTCAACCTGTTTGCTGGTGAGAAACACTTCAAGTATTCAATGGCTTCTCCACTCCCCTTTGTGACCGACATTTAACTTTTGTGCAGAAGGATGAATAAACAATACCAAAATGAATGCTTAATGCCCCCTTCAGAGCAATGTTTATGAGAAAATTTTGGAATATAACATTGCTTTTCTTAAAAACACATTTTAAGGTGAATTTATTACAAATAAAATTCTGCACAGTATGTGGTTACTTTTAAAATCAATATGTTAAAAATGATTTGTTAAATTAATTAATGACTCTGAACTTTTTTGCTTTTTTGTAACATGTTTTAAGTTGCACACTTAGACATTTCCTGAAATTTGACACCAAGCCTGTTAATGTTTAAAGCAATGTCACCATTTATTTATATGGTTTAGAAAGCTTTTAGTTTTATTATTTTCAGACAAAATAATATGATTTTGTCAATATGGCCACCTACCATCAAACAGTCAGCTGACAATGTTAGACTAAAATGTGCCATAGCAAAAAGTAATACAATTAATGATTAATGTGCAATTTCAAGCATACAAACTGACTCAATCAGCTCTTAAAATGTAAACACATACTGATAAATCAGTACAGCCTATGAGCAAAGAGACAGTTTATTTCATCCCTCTGCCAATCACTCTACAGTAATTCATCATTTAGGTTTTAAAGCCCATTTCTTATGGAAATCTACCAAACAAAGCATTATTAAAAGCCAAAAGTATGCAAAGCAATGGGCTTGTTTTACAGCAGTCATTTTCACTTGAAAGCTCAGGTGAATTAATAGAAGCTGCATTCTATGTCTACAGCTGCGCAAACTGATTTGTTCAGTAGAGCAGATGTTCTTGGAAGTGGGATGCAGCCTTCATTTTGCTTGTTCTGCTCTCTACCTTGAAATTAACCCACTGAATACATTCAATTTCTACAAGTTTTTATTTTAGAATATAGTCAGATGTAATGACTAATTAGCAATATTTGCGTACTTCAGCCAGTGACAGTTGGAGGCTTTGTTGCTGTTATTTTGGGACTCAGACTCTGAAAAGTTTGGGAACCACTGATCTAAAATTTCCAAATTTGAAATTGCACTATTTATATTCCTTGATATGTATGAAAGTTCAAAGGCAGGGGGTACAGTGTGCTTAAAAGAGGACCATCAGACATTAATAAGAGCATCATCAGAGCATATTATTCAGCTGCTAACTGCTGCTTTGCAGTTGCTCATGTGTTCATTTATAATTTCTGTCAGTACACAATGTTTTCCAAGTGTTCATATTTGTGTGTGAGCCTCAATAGAGTAAATAGAAAATTATGTTTTAAATACTATGATAAAATCTGCTGGTGTACTTTTGTAAACTTATTCAACCTGTGTGCAGCTACAAATGCATTTCATGGTTGGGTGATAAACAGAATTCCTGTTTTGCAAAACACAGTCAAAGGTGTGTCTTTCTTCACTAAAATCCAGCTTGCACAATTTGTGCAAAAGATGCTTTAAATTTCCACATCATACGGGTGTAACTGAATAAAAGGTGTCTTCCAAAGTCCTGATGTAACACAAAATTCCTTCATGCAGGTAAACATCTTTAGCTCAAAGTGTAGCTAAGCAACATAACAAAAATGTGTTTGCCTTTTAAGCAGACAAATCTGAAACCAGCCTTATAATGTCAGGCTTTGCACATTTTGTAGTCTGTAAATAGAATAGACAGAGCTACCTGAGTGTCATCTGCTGGTTTGTAAGCTGTTGTTTGGGAGCTTTGAGTTTTTGGTTTGTGCACTGTAACAGGAAGGGACCATGTCTGATGTCATAGTTTGATTTTAAATGTGAAATTTCAAAAAAAATGTCTAGCACACAATTGCTAAGGAGAATAACAGTAACAGCTTATAATTAAAATAAAACGATTATATCATACTAAAATGTAATACTTTTAAAATTCACTTAAAACAGAAAAATGTTTTGAAGCCAATGTTTTGATGGTATTAATCTAAAAGCTCTAAAAAAACCTTTAGATCTCTGTGTGGTGACCACTTACTCCAAGTCAAATCTACAGTGAATCACTTGATATTGGTAATATCATCTAGATAAGAAACAGAGTCTTTGCATACAGTGACGTTTTTATCTCCTACTTTTATTTTGGAAAACTATTGCCAGTGGGGTAAAAAGCCACAGTACACACCCAATACCTCACTTTATGATCTTCCTGTTCCCTTCTCCACTCCTTTTTCTCTTTCTTCTATATATCTGCCTTCAAACTGTATGCAAATTTCCTCTTTTAAAAATTCTGATTTAAATACAGCATCTCTTAAGTTTGGGACCCAAAGATCTTTCAACATTTCTTGGAAATGTACCATTCAAACCAACACAAAGAGAATCACTCAGGAAGTTCAGTCACAGTAAATCGGATATCTGTTCTGAACTTTTAGAATCTCAATAAGTTTATACGAGATAGAAACTGGTTAGCACCATTTTATTATTACAGTTAAACAGTATTTGAGTCTTGAACTGTGAAGCTGGTTGGTTCTTCTGTATATAAAAAGGCGACAAATGTAAATTGGTAAAGCCCCATCTAGCGCTTTAAATAAGATAATCAAATGTACATTTTTTCCTACCTGGCCAGTCTTTCTTTCAGTCTTCTTAAAGCAAATAAAGCATGTCCATTATTCAGCCCTTACGTTGAATCTGAGTGTGAGAGTGTTTGTGTTCAAAGGTCTGGAG
Source organism: Kryptolebias brasiliensis (assembly GCA_028566095.1). Classification (NCBI taxonomy): domain Eukaryota; kingdom Metazoa; phylum Chordata; class Actinopteri; order Cyprinodontiformes; family Rivulidae; genus Kryptolebias; species Kryptolebias brasiliensis. The sequence continues at coordinate 21,299,120 of JAOXNZ010000038.1, forward strand.
TATTATTCGTGTGGTAGGAGGTGAGCCTGTGCAGTAACACAGCAGCAGCTGGTTAATTATTGCAGAACACGTTGAGACAGCATTTAGAGGGAGTGGCTGACTGACACCAGATATGACTCCACTTTAGAATGAGAGCGTGTGTGTGCAGAAAGAAAGAATGAAAGAAAGGGCTGCACATGACAGAGCCATGGTGGTCTGCATGCAGCTAAGCAATCAGGGATTGAAAAAACTCTACAATGGTTTAGCTCCCTGAGCTATTTAGATAAACCACCTAATTTAAACTGCTTTAGCCATCATTACTAGCTACAAGATGTAAAACACAGTACTATTAAAAAATAAGATGGATCTACATTTTGCTTCAGTGGAGCCAAACTTTCTTACAACTTTTTTTAAGCAATAGTTTTCAACACCCCGCCTCTCGCACAGTGACTGCTGGAGATAGGCACCGACTCCCCGTGACCCAGAATGGAAAAAGCGGGTAAAAAAAATGGATGGATGGTTTTTAAAAATATTAGTATAGATTGTTTATGATACTTTATGAATCATCTTGTGGCTGCAAGAATACCTTTTACAGCTTTTTATGGGTTTCAAACTATTATCAAGTTTCAGTTAATACAACTGTTGTGGACCGAGTTGAAAATAGGAGAAGTCACAGGAATTATTAGAAAAATAGGATTTTTATTTTAACCCAAAAAATTATTTTCCCAAACTAAATACTGAGCTCATAAAAGAGGTCGAAGGAACAAAAACTGAACTCAGGCAAAAAATGTGACCAAACTAACTAGGTGCACCAACAAAACAGAACTGACCTCCACAAAAATGACACACAAGGGTATATATATACTGGCTGATCAGACCATTACACACAATAGGGATACCGAAACACAATGCAATCACTAACTACAAACAAACATTACAGTTAAGTTTGTTAATAAACTAAACACCAAAGAAGGAAATCAAAAATATTAAACTTTAAATTCAAATATTAAATTAAATACAAAAGCTTATTTAAACAAAGCAAATTCAAATTCCCCAGCAGGAACTGGTGGTGCAGTCCAATTATCCCCTGTGTTTTTAGGTGTGCTAAGCCCTGGCCACCATCTTTTGTCAGGTCATTCCCAGGAACCACGTCAGGTGAGAAACCGGTAAAACAAACAAAGAATTAATCATAGGCACAAACCAAAGATGAGCATGAGTTGATAAAAATACACAAGTAACTAAATGTGCTCGCTTACAAATAGAACTAATGTATTTAAATCAACATTTTATTGCAAATTAAAGTTTCAATGTGTTTAAATGAATAAATGAAGGTGCATTGGAGTTACCAACTTTAGTGAAATGTGGCCATGTGTTTGGCCATCACATCTACACTCACTGGCCACTTTATTAGGTACACCTTGCTAGTACCGGGTTGGACCCCCTTTTGCCTTCAGAACTGCCTT
>JAOXNZ010000038.1:21365346-21377372 GCA_028566095.1 Kryptolebias brasiliensis
TTTAGCCTGTCAGCAAGTGCTTCTTTTTAGACAATTGATGCTGAGAGCTGGATAACTTTTTTCTTTCTTTTTTCATAATGCTTTGGGAGAGGTTTCATTAAAAGAATGCAGACTCGAACTGCAGATAAATAAGACAAATGTCCGCTTTTTTATTCCTAGACACATTATGCTCCTTGCTTACCCCCCTTCCACTCGCTTACTCCCTCGCACAAGTGTTGTCTCACTCCCTTGGTTTGATAAAGAGACCAGTTCTGGCGCAACAAGTCTTTCATTCCAGCCGCGTCTCCGTCCAAAGGCGCATAGTAACCGCGCGTATCCTGCTGGAATAACGGTGCGCCCTGGGGCTCCAGGCATCTGCTAGTGCCATCAGAGCTTTTATCTGGACGCTGCCTCAGTACGTCTACGTGGCAGGTATACTTTGATTATGTACAGATGCCCACATTGTGCGGGCAGGCGTGCGCGCAAAAAAAAAAAAAAAAAAAAGAAGAAGATTAAGCAAAATGAATCTTCTCTGATAAGCAAGGAGGATAAAAAGTAAATACTTACAGTTCTTTTGCGTTCCAGTGAGAGAAGCGGGTTGGTGGTTTACTCCCTGAATGGCTCCTGGATGTCCAAGGCAAGTTAGATTATTCGGGGTGCCTTAAATTCCTCCAGCAGACAGCTCATGCATGCGCAACAAATCCCACATATTAGAGCCAGATAACCGTTTCATTTTATGTCCAAGCAGGGAAGTAAAAGGTACAATAATTTGTCCTTTAAGTTTGTAGCACTTTGTTGTTACTTTATCTTTAAGCCGTTTTATGATTTTTTCCCCCCTCCTTCTCGGATGAAGCGATGATGCTTCCCGCTCCGTCTCCGTGCCTCTCTGCGCTGGCGCGTCTCTCTCCTTCTCTCACCACACACACTCACACACGCACTCACAGACTCACACACTCACAGAGAGGCAACATACAGGACAGGACCTCTGTCTCCATGTGACGTCACTCAGGCACGCATATGCCACAATTTAAGAGGGGAAAAAAGCGGCATTTTAATTGAAATAAAGACGGATGTTGGTTAATGGGACTTTTCAAGTCGATAAAACAGGACAATGGTTGAGAATAAAATCCATTCTAAGTGAAGACAGGTGAAACTCAATAAGCAACAAGTGCATATAATCCCCCCACATCTGGCGTTTTCCAACTTATCTTGTGGAAGACGTAAATGTCCGACTACCAAAGACATTTCTGAGAGTTGTTCTCTTTCCCTCAGTGACTAATTGGAAACACATTTTTTCAGCAACTTCTTAAGACACACAGAGCGAGAGACAGGAAGGGAGAGAGGGGTGGAGTGAAAACGGGAGAAAAGCTTTGAGACTGACATTTAAGGATTTAAAGACACAAGGTAACCAATTAACCCTCTTCATAATATTCATAATATAAGCATCTATCTATGAAGGAAAACCTTCTCTTATGATTTTCTCAGACAGTGATTGTTAAGGATAGAGGTGTGCAAACGTTACAACATCTGTGAACACTTAGTGAGGTGTTCGCCTTAAACCAAAACTCTGCTTTGGAATAAAATGGAGCATCAAAGGCAGTTTACATGGAACAATATAACATGTTCTCCTCATGTCATCAAAGTGATAGTTCAGATCTTTTGAAGTGGGGTAAAATTAAACCGGTCGAACATGTGGATGGTGGGATTGCCTGAAATTCAGTCAAAAAGTCTTCAACACCCTCTAGCAAAGGTAAGGTGGCTATTAAAGCACAGCAATAACTTCCTATGGTATACTTAAATACAACTAATGGAACAAATGAAAATCTCAGTGTTTTATATTGAATATTGAATCTTTATATTAAATATTCTTTGTAGTTTGTCCCAAAAAAAATTCATATAAAATAACATGATTTTATTGACAAAACAACAATAAAAAATTACTTTACATTCCATTCAAAGATTTAAAATGGATTGCTATATTATGCGTAGTCGGTAAAGTGCACTGAGGTTGACAGAGGAATGAGAGGAACCCAGTGATGAGGGAAAATCTGTTTGCTTTGACTGATTTGTCAAAATGCTTGCTTAACCACTATGCTGCATTTGTGCTCATGTTGTTACAGAAGCTCCTCTATTTCACACAAGTCTAACAGACCAAATTTAAACCATGGTGTCCCACAAAGGAAAGCAAACCTCTGCTTGTTGGCCACAGAAAAGCCCACCTACTGCACAGGAGAAGACTCTGTCTTTAATTGCAACAGGCTGATGTATGCTTGGTTGTATGCTATACGTAAAGATTAGCCATGCACCATTTACTCTATGAGTTCTAAAAATGAAACATTTTACCAAACAAATGATGCTCATTTGCATTTTCTACATCCTTACTAAACATGCTAAGCTATTGTTCAGTAAAAGAAAGTGAACACATCGATTTGATCATTCAAAAAACCTAATATTGCTGCTAAAACCTTAAACGAATTGTATCAGCAGCTGCTAATTAGAACAATGAGAAGAAAAGGAACTTTGGGTTGTTTTTCACCAAAAAAATGGCTGAATTCATCAATATATTTGAAACCTCTTGAATTGTTGTCCTAATCTTTTGAGGCAATAACATGTCAGTAGAGATACTTAATTACTTACACACGCTGTTTTTCTCTTTTCTTCCTGTGTTGTTGTTGAGCCACATGTGTGCTTGAATCACTGTTTTGCTGCATTACCAGAGATTGGGGGCATAGCCTGCTGTTTTCTAGAAAGTTTCTCAATACAATATTGAATTTACTGGTTTGTGAATGATAGCAACAAGTCCAGACCAAGAGGTTGCCACACTGCCTGATTGTCTTTACAAGATTTGTATTGGGCCGGGCCATGAGAATATCTCTTAATTTTGCAAAAGGATGGTTCAAATGTTGTATTGTGCTTGCATTATTTTACCATTAGATTTGTTCAATGATAAAAAAGAAAAAAAGTCTATAGCACTAACCACATGGAATATCACCACACCCAACAAGCTTGTCCACCATCTGGTAGCTTTTACCGAGGTGTTGGTAGTAAACAAACCAACATAATTGTAGGAATGCAAGGCAGCAGCCACTGCATGTCTCAGACACATTCTTATTGCAAATCACTGGAACATGGTGAAATTAGAATTTCTCAGTTCTGTATGGGTTCCTGAAAAACAAAAGAAAAATAAAGAACCCATAGCCCTTTGGTCAGATAAAATAAAACTACTTCTTCTTTTTTTTTCTTAGATATATAGTTATTTTTAATGTTGTGTCTAACAAATTCATACACATTGACCTGGCTGTGGACATTGAGTTCTGGTGAAATGGGTAAAAAAACAAGTTAAAGCTCACAAGTTATTTATAAGGGTTGCAAACTCCAGCCGGCCTTTGTATCTTGACCAAGGCAGATAAAATGCAGATATAAGTGTCACCAGATATTTGTCAGAGAACAGTAAAATTTTCAGAGATAACAGGAGCTTTTGAAACTATTAAGAGCAAGATTAGATGGGAATACAGATGAATAATCAAGCGGATCAAGGCATTGCAAAAGATACTCCAGTGAGAGTGTGTTCTTTTCTCACAGACGAGAGCGAGATTTTAAGAGAATTTGGTAATGTCTTATGTCAGGCTGGTGAAGACACCTGGGCACCGTGGCAACAGCATGGTTAGTTTAGTGGTGGAGTGAGTGTTGGTTGACTCTACCTTCCTTAATCTAGTTGCATGCAACGGGGCTTTTTCATCAGGGTTGAGAAGGAAAATATTACACTTTTTTTTTTCTGTAAGTTGACCATAGAGTGTCAGATAAAACCCCCAAGATATTGTGGAAGCTTGTTAAACTTGTTTTGCATGTTAGCATTCTATTGCTAGTATATAGCTAAAAGCACTTGTGTCTCATACTTACAACTGTATACGTTTGGTTGTTCCTAATTGTGCCAAAAATATATAATGTGCATATTTCAAAATAGGTTGATGTACTGTATGTGACATACAGAATACATTGAGGTAATTTGTCTTGTATCCAAAATTCTTTGAATTACTACACTCAATTGAAAAACACTGCTTGTGACATTTATGAACAGCATCACTTAACATGGCTCAGTATTGGAAGTCCTTAATGATATTTGTGAGTGAAATAAATGTCATTCAGACTGATTGAGATTTGCAATTGTGTTTATTAAAGTCAAATGGTGACGTTAAAACATCAAACAAAGGGGAAAATATGATGAACAATATGGTCTGCGGAGGAGTTTCAGTCTCATTAGACTGTGAGTTGTTGTTACAAGTAAATGTCAGGGGTATCAGAAACAAAGCCACTGCTGTGGAAAAGTCAACTATTTACTGAAATATTTTAAAAAAACAACCGGTGAACTCTAGCTCAAGACTGAATGGATGGAAAGGTGGTAATTTTATGCCATCTGCCTTTTTCTTCCTCTAACCAAGAACATATTGCTCTCCTGTCCTTGTGTGACCTATTTGTGTTTAAATACACAAATACGAATGGGGTAATTTGTGTAGGTGCTAAGTAACTTTTCCTACTAACGTAAGTTGGTTTTGCGCAGGCAATTTAAAAAAGAAAAAAAAACCTTGCAACTTTGTCTTTATATCTTTTTAACCCTGTTTTTAGCTCTGTTTGTAATTTGATTCTTCCTTGAAACTTATGTTTAAGCGCTTCCCAGTCCTTGTTTTAGGACACAAGTCTGCCTCTGGGTCTTGTCATACATAAAACTAATTTAAATAAATGTCTGTACTAAACTCTACATCTTTATCATAATGCCTTTACAAAACTCTGAAAGGTCTAAAAACTTTGAGAAACAGTGTTAAAATAGTTTTGGCTTTGAAAAAGCCCAAGACCAGGTTCCTCTATGTGTTACATTTAGTTTTTTAGATCTGAGAGACTTGGCATTTTGAATTTGTGTATTTAAGATAAAGGTCTCCTATATGTAGTTCCCAAAACAAAAGTTGTAAATTTCTGATCTGAAAGGTGGGTAAGAATCAATATCATGTTAACTGTGAGACGGAGTCAGACTCAAAGTATTCAGAGGAACAGCAAAAGACCAAAAGAGCAAAAGATGTTGAGAGGCATGGCAACAAGAGAAAAGTGACACAGACACAGGGGGTTCAGAGGAGAGTTGAGTTTCACTGGTGGGGGTCAGACTGAAAAAGGAGCGAAGAGGTTAGGTTGAGTGAAATAGCGGAAATAGGGGAGGTTGGGGGTACATAAACAGCCCAGGGGCAGAGAAGTAAATTACATCACTTTTTTTTTTCATCTTTCATGTGAGAAGTGCAAAAATGGATTGATTAGGACTATTGTTGATAATTAAACAATACGTTTGGAGGAAAAAAGGCAGTCAGCAGCAAGTCCAAAGGGACACACTGCCAATGTCATCATCTTTCTAATGTGGTTTATGACCTCATGTTCAACTTCAAATGAAGCTTTATTGTGCAACACACGTTTTGGAGTACTTCATTGTTCTTCATTGTTTTGGTACTAAGCAACAAGATAAATAATTTACAGCTGTTGACAGTGTGTTTTTACTGTGGGTGGAGGCTTTACCCTTGAATGACTTAAACAAAAAAAATGAAATAAATACATGTAACTTTGGTAGTTTTTGCAGTTTCTTATTACCAGGTTCACTAATCTTTCTTTTTACATGTTGTTTCCTGTGTTTTGTTCTTTTAACCCCAAACAATTTATTCTTTTTGCATTTTTCACCTTTTCTCAACGTGTAGGATTACAGCAACAGTGTTTGGAGATGCCCCACTTGGTCTATCATTCTCTCTCATCTCTGCTGTCGCCAGAGAAACAAACATCTATTAAATGGTAATGACAGATTAGCCAGAACTGCCTCCTGTTCTCTCATGCTTGGATATGTTGATGTGTATGATGACAACTATTTCGGAGATGACATGTTCCTTTAGCAGTGCACTCTTGTATAGTAGTCCTACAATCATAGGTTTTTCTGTTTTGCTTTGCTTTGTTTTGTTTTGTTTTTGTTTTTTTTAATGTTTTTTTTTTTGGTGATTCAAAATGTAAGCTTATACATTGCATTATCCAATATATATTGATATTACACTCACTGCCATGTGCTCATAATGGCTCTTGTTATTTATTTTGAGAAAAAAAAACAGCTTGATCAGATGATCAGTTCTTTCTTTCTCTGACTTCAGTGCAAACAAATTATCCATCAACACACAAATACACACTCACACAAGTAAATGTGCATTCGCCAGTCGCTCTTAAAGAGCAAAGTCAGTCAAGCGAGTAAGCAAGTATAAACGCACACACATTACACCGACACACATGCACACAAACAGGCCTGTCATATGACAGCTGTTTGTTATTGAGTCAGTGGGTTCAGTGACGTCTGGTGTTTGTAGTGGCTTAAACTCTCACTGACAGTACACTGAACAGAAGGGGCTTGGTGTGTGTGCTTGTGTGTTTGTGTGTTTTAGATAATGTCCCCATTAAGGTTCATAAGTTCTGTCTTCTTTCCTTTATCCTCTAAGACAACCTAAGTAAATTTCCTTTCTATCAGACGTTAGAATTTATGACTTTGTTTGTTTCTCTGTTAATAGTGAATCTGCATCTAATGCCTATCAACTCACAATGAACATCTTTTTTCATTTGCATTTTATTTGATTTTTTCCTTTATTTATTTGTTGTTTTAGGTGTTTGGGGTATGAGAAGCCTTTATTGAAAGAGAAAAGGAAAATGGTCATTGACTGAGCTCAAATCCAGGCTGCCTGTGATGAAGATCTACATCCTCTGTGCATGGGTGTCCATTCAGTCATTTGAGCCAAAAAAACACCTTTGAAACAAACTTGGCAAACTTGAAAAGATCTCTGTTTCTCTTTGTGAATTGGACAAAACAGATTTTCTCTTAGGTATACTTGAACACTACTTCAATGTAAAACGTTATCAGTGTAATGACATCCTTAGAAGTCATTCAGAGTGTGTTGTTTATTGTCACACAGCTAGCAATCTGCAGCCTAAAGTCTTATCTAGCTAGTACTAGATAAGATGATGTTAGAGAAAAACTTTATTTCAAAACCATTCATGGCGGAAGATTCTAATCATAGCACTACAGTTGGTACATTTAGATTTGCCCATACCTTCTGATTTAAATCAAATCCTGAGGTATGCTAGGATGCTAATGTAACCCCCACAAAAGTGGTGCAGCATGGAAAAGTCATTACAGCTGACAGAAAGCTCTTTTATTTGGAGAAGTAAGCTCAGGTTCACATCAGGAATCAATTACTCTCAACTGCCTTCCCCAGAAAGCAGATGAAGAACCCCCTTCCAACTCTACCCTGCCACCTCTACTTTCTTCTGTATCCACCCCCCACCTCTTGTTCTTTTTCTCACCAGTGTTTCTGGTTTATGCCAAAACCTTCTGGCTTTATTCTTCTTTTTCCATCGTCTGTTTTTTTTTATTTTTTTTATTGTCAATGTTTTTTTGCCCTCCATTCTGCTGGCACTTCACTTTTTTAGCGAACCCTCCTTTTCCTTCCTGTCTCCCTCTCTATGTGCTTTCACTCCTCCCCCCACCCTTTTCTGCCAGCTCACCTTACTCTATATGTTTCCCCTAATTTTGAAAATTCTAATGATTACCTTCTTCTCAAAATCTTTTCTTGGACATCAATGTTGCAATGTATTTATTTATTTAAGCTCCCACTTAATTAATAACTCTTCTTTTATTACAAATGGTGTTTTGAACCCTTTAAACAAAAGTCAAGTTGACCAGTAATTCCATTTATTTTCTTTTATTTAACACTCTGAGAAATATTGAGAAAGGGACAAACTAACAACAATTATAAATGTAACAACCTATCAAAATTATACAATAATAACACAGAAAATTAAATCAATAATTGGAAGTGGAGCAGCAAAACCACAATTGTGTGTTTTTTATTTTTGACAATCAAGCTGTTAAATTTGCAGCCAGATTTGTACACCATATCAGATTACTTCTGCAAGCACAATTTTATTGCATCATGAAATAAAACATGAAACAAAAATGAAGCCAGGACGGTCACAAAGCATTTTTAAAACATTTCTTGACACTGCATCATTTGCAGTAAGATGACAAACATTTGCCTGGTAGTTCCAAGTTTGATTTAGATATTTTAATGCAAACATTGCATGCTATCCCATTGCTAAACAGTTTGAAAGTCTTCCGAAAAAGAAAGACAAACTGCAGCCAGATGTAGAACAAGGGGATCATAAGAAAAAGTGAAATTGCCAAACATTTTACAATGGTTAGAATCCAAAGTGCACATAAACATGATGTCCAGACCCCCACTCAGCCTAACAGGAAACTGCATCAGCAGCAGATTTTTTCTTTTTTTTCTTTTCAAAGCCCTTTGTTTCGATTGTCTTCACCCACTTTTTCCTTTCCAAGTTAGGGGGAGCTGGTGCCTCTATCCAGTGGTCATTGTGCAAGAAGTGGGGTACACCCTGGACAGGTCGCAAATCCATCTATTCCTTCTCTCACTCACACCTAGGGTCAGTTTAGAGTTACCAACACATTCACAGGAAAAACATGCACACTCCACACAGAAAGGCCAGGAGGCAAACCTGAAACCTTCTTGCTGTGAGGCCACAGCACCAGTCACTACCCCACCTGTACAGAACTTGAAATGCCAAAATTAACAAGATGATTGGATGCTAATTTTTTAATGAAGGAAAAAAATGTCTTGCTTTAGTAGGAATGTGATTTCATTGCTATGTTTTCACAAAGCAAAATTACTTGCTTCAGTCAAAATTATTTTTTTTAATTCAATTTGAAACATTCAACCAAGCAATCACATTTTTTTATGTAAATGACATATGACAATAATATTAGTATCTGTGGCATAGTGAAAATCAACACAATAAAAGGGAAATCTTTAATAAAAGCAGCAGAGGCAAATGCAATGTTGTGATAATGTTGTGGCCGTTGACATGAGCATATAAGCTTTGTGGTTACATTTCACCTGTTTGTGAAACCAAATTAGTCACTGATTTGGATTAAAATCACAGATTATTCATCCCAACAAATTAAATCTTATTCCACAGGCATGAATGTGGTCAGTTCTTTGTAACACAGAATAGACTGCACACACTGAGAAGTGCCATGTTTGTGGTTAAAAACCATGTGGTGAGGTACCATGTAAGCACACCACTCAGTGGCTTGGCTGTGTAACCCTCACACTCTATACACTACTTACCATTTTCTCTCTTTTTCTCTTTTCACTTCTCTGTCTATTTTATTTTGTCCAATCTGTTTGCAAGCTGCTATCTTTTGACATCATGTCATTTTTGCATTATCTTTCTATTTTTTCTTCTTCTAAATAAGATCTAATACACAATATTATTTTTACTGAACAGGCTCAGTACATCAAACAATACATTTCCCATATCTCAGAGCTTCAGATAGTTTGTTTTTTTGCATATAACATGAAGTATGTTTTGTTTGCATGTAAAATATAGAAAATGTAAACGTTTTAGGCTCCACATGCTACCCCTGTGCAGCATGTAAGAATGCAAAAAAGCCCAATTTTAATATGACATTGTTTTATCACAAACTATCCACCATTTGATACCCCTTTATCAGAGAAAACACACAGACAAAAAGAAGTTGTATTATTAGCCAATAAAAAGATGTGGATCTCATGTACTTTCAACGGAGGTGGACTCAGACACACTGTGAAGAAAATTAACCATTAAAGTTTCATCTTAGACACAGTGAACTCCAGTTTCACTCCACAGAAACACATGGAACTTGGGCAGGCTCTGTGCATTTCAGGCTGGTAAATTAGGTCACATTGTTCATAGATTGCTGACTAAATGTTGTAACAAACATCCACAGTCAAGATGTCAAAAAAATCCATGTCTTCTGACTACCATTAATGGGCTTTACAATAATGAGTTTATTCAAGTTAACATCCAGTCACATTCATTCAGGTGTCCAGCCCCCAACATCACAGCCAGACACTCATCACTGCTGCCTTTAATACGAATGTGGCAGTAAAAACAACCCCAGACCTACTGCTCTCTGCTTTCTCCAACTGCAGGCACAAGGATTTAGTCTATGGTAACTACAGACAAGAGGAAAAAAAAATTGATATAGCTGCATGGTTATAAAAATAAAATTGCATCGGGCTCAACAGGCAACACCCTGTTTATTCTACAGCAAATTTAATGAAAGGCCAGTCTTTTTCTCCAGTTACACGACTCTTTAATCCTTTCTTTACTTATTCCAGTTTATCTGACCCCTGAGTACACTGTACATTTCAGTTTATTCTTTGTTTTTACATATTACCTGTTCGTATTTTGATATTCTTTTTCCACAGTCTTTTCCAATGTCTTTGTTGGGGCTGTGTACACATATATTTGTGTTGCCCCTGTAGTATGATCTGTGTGATCTAGGGAAGTTGCAGGCTTGTGGAGAGACTCTCAGCTTTGAAGTTGAAGCAACCACAGAAGCTCTAACCAACACACACATACACACACACAAAAGACCTGTGTAATGCACACTCTCAGCTTGTATTCTAACATGAGTCAGCATGTGAGGGATGTGACAGACAGAGAAGAGACAGATGGTGCAGAAAAGTAAAGGAAAAAGGAGGGGAAAGATAAAAAAAGAAGAAAAAAGAGAGATCAAGGAAGGGAGAGGAGGAGGGAGGCAAGGGAAGAGGGGTGAGAGGAAATGATCCCTGCCCAAAGAGGTAAAAGAACTCCTTGTCTGTTTTAACAAAGTTGCATTTCATCTCTTTTTTTAGTTCAGTCTTTTTTTAGTTCAATTCAGCTTGTCTATTAGTTCACTCTCCCATACCTTCCAAACTTGTATGACGCTTAAGTGAAAGCAAAATTCTCACCATATATATATATATAAATTATGATCTGTATGTATACATACAGATCATAATTTATGATAAGAAGAAATGGTAGCTTGATTAAGATATGCCATTACATCAAAGGGGTGACATTTTGCTCTCTGCTTCAATACGAGGTGAACTCAGGCAGATCAGCCACTGTTAAAATGATTGTGTGACTGTGAAAAAAAAACTAGACTGATGAGTTTTGAAAGAGGTTAATAGTGAAAGTAGGTTTTTGTGACTGTCACTCTTAAGGATAAATTAGCTTTCAGCTAGACCAGTCAACTACTTTGACCTCCCCATTGTTTGCCACAAGACTGATGTTGAGCCTAAGCTACATTTCAACCTCATGAGCATATTCCTTTCATTTTCATTTCATTTCATTCCTTCTGCTGTGTGTGATCACAAAAATCATTCAGTATTTGATTGTAGTGTCTTTTTTAGGCTAAAATGAAATGTGCTATTAGTTTAGCCCAGATTTAGGGATTGGCCTGAATGCCTGTTTAACCCAAATAACTATTATATTATTAGCATTATAAGAAATGAGAACACAAGAGTATTTCTAACTTTTGAGATGATATGTCATGTAAATGAGCAGTGTGACATTCACACACCAATCTAAAGCAAAGAAAAAAAAAACAAATGTAACTGAAAGCACTCAGAGGGAACACACCTCCACGAAAGCCACAGCATGATTAAAACAATAAAGTGTGATCCAGATCATAATCTGGATCACCACCAAAATTTTAATCGTTTTTTGTGACAACCCCAACATTTTCTGACAATTTTATCCAAATCTGTTCATTGTTTTTTATGCGATCTTGCTAACTGACAGATAAACAAACCATCAGACACAACCAAAAACAGAACTTCCTTGGGAAAGGCAACAAAAGGGTCACATGTAGGAGCACAGACAAGTTTTTCAACAAAGGGGTTACCTGTGACCTTGACCTTTGATCCCATGAACCTTGAAATGAGCAGGCACCATCTTTGACCCATGAGGTGTCCAGCTGTGCAGTTTGACATTCCTACATTACACAGTTGCAGAGTTAGAGCACAGGATCACCTGTGACCTTGACATTTGACTGAATCAGAACTCAAATCTAATCACTGCTTCCATGTAGCATGTTTGATGTTTCCTGAAAATAAAAAAAATAAAAAAAATTCTTAACTTTTTTAGTAATCTTG